>APFE031190380.1:66963-80226 GCA_000404065.3 Pinus taeda | reverse complement strand
TTTTAATTAATAATAATGATAACAAAACAAATATCCATTTTTATCATTAAAACAACATCCCCACTCCTCTCATTTCAACAATTAAAATGAATATGGAAAATACAAACAAATACTTTTATTTATATTTTAAAAATAATATATACAATTTTTTAATTATGTGGTAAAAACCTATCATTAACTCATTTGTTAAATCGGTAAAATAATTATAATTTGTTATTAGTATTGATAATGTAAAACTAAAATCATCACTATTATTCCCAAGCAAAATCACCATAGCTAAAATAAGTTATAATACTTTATAAAATAAAAGGTTCACTCTTCAAGATTTAACTTATTCTAAGAAACATGGACTTCCTAACAATTAAAATAATTTTGAAATCTTTCTATAAAAATTAAAATATATTTTTTAATTGAATAATAATTTATAAACAAAACAATATCCCCTTTCATGGTTAGACAATTTCCTTCAGTCTCTCATTTTATCAAACTAAAATAAATTTCAAAGAAACATAGGACTGCCTACAAAACAAATTAAAATAATTTGAAGTCTTCTCTATAAAATAAAAATTATATTTTTAATTAATAATTATTATAACAAAACTAATATCCCCTTTCATTGTTAAGGCAATTTCCTTAAGTCTCTCATTTCATCAACTAAAATAAATTTCAAAACGATTATAGAACTTTTAATTTTCTCAACCTAAATGAATATTGAACTTACAAACTAAAAAATACACACACACATAGTTAATATCAATCTTAATGAATTTGATCCACAGTAACACAACAAATTACAAATATAACCATAAATACACAGATGCACCAGAAATAACACTATCTTTCATTAATATTAAATAATGAAATATGCTTACAAACAGAATGGAAATGAAACTAGCTCGGACCATGGTAGCTTATCTTAAGAAGAGATGTGGCAGCTACATGCCTCTGAATTGAGATACAATGAGGTACAATGAGGGTCAAGGGTCTTTTTATTATTGAACAATAAGAGAAAACCCTAAACAACCAAAACCCTAACACGAGGTGATGTAACACCAAGAGTTTATGGGTTTATGGGCCCCGTTGGGGTTAGTTGGGCAGCCAACTTCCCCAGGGCGTAACTTGGTCATATTATTTGGTCATATTATCTTTGTTTGATGCGCATGATACCTCGTTGGAAAGATGTCTCCCAGGACTACAATTGAGAACATGATTTCAATGAAATCACTTGGAAGAATATTGCCAAAAAATTTTGTTTAAGTGTCTGCAAGTTCAAGGACCGAAAAACTGCCAAAAATAGTAAAGGCCCGAAAAACTGCCAAAAATAGTAAAATGTGCTACAATTAAGAACACTGAAAAACTGAATGAAACAATGGAGGGGTCCATGTGGAATAGCCAGGTGGCCACCAATATCCACTTGGATTAGAATCAACCACCTATAAATAAACAAAGTATCATGTCTAAATAAATAGAGTGAAATATCAGCCAAATGTGAATAATAATGGGAATATAAAGAACTAGAAAACTTAAAGTGTTGCACATGACCCTTTGCAACAAATTATTGACCTCTTATGTGTAAACACTCGGGTATACTTAATATTGAGTTCCAAAGGCTCTTAGTGGTAGACCTTCAACAGTCTAAAACATCTTTTATGCTTATGCCTTCATACTTGGCCCTATTAAATAAACCTCTGCAACCAAGTAATTTAAATGGTAAATTCAACCAAATTTTCATAATTTTTTTTGAAATTAATGAACTTTACAAAATTAAGTTAAATCAAGTGAATAGATCAAGATACCTAATGTTTTCACCTTTTATTGTTTTGATTCTGATTATTCTTCAGCTTTAATGCTTTAACCATGGAACATGATCATTATAACTATGGTTATGTTCTCATTATTATTCGTATTCAATGTTTAACCTAATATAATAGATAGATATTACTCTAAGTCTTACTCAAATCTTTATTTTTTTATTCGGAGAAATAAAAAATTCATGCTTATCCTTTTATTTGGAGAAAAACAAATCATACTTTTAAATAATCTTTGTTACAATACTACGAACCGATACCTAAATTAAATACCTTAAAATCATAACTCATTTTAACCTATAATATTTGTAACAAAAATATAATTTAGAAAAAAAAACATATTTTGTTACAATACTATAAATCAATACCGAAATTAAATACCTAAAAATCATAACTCATTTCAGCACATAATATTTGTAAAAAAAAAAACATATTTCAAATTATTATAATACTTCTTCCCATCTTGATAAAGGCAAAATTATAAATATATTGATAGTGTGGTACTTTTTACTCTATTGATATTGATGAGGGAATACTTAAAAATCATAACTCATTTCAGCACATAATATTTGTAAAAAAAAAACATATTTCAAATTATTATAATACTTCTTCCCATCTTGATAAAGGCAAAATTATAAATATATTGATAGTGTGGTACTTTTTACTCTATTGATATTGTTTTACTCTATTGATATTGATATTGATGAGGGAATACCTTTTACTTTTAAAAAACATATTTCAGTATCAACTGTAATTTAAAAAAAAAGAAAATTCAGTATCAACCTTTCTTTTTTTAAACATATTTATTTCAGTATCAATTTTTTTTACAAATTTCAAATCATTATAATATCCCGGTCAATCTGGGTCAAGGCAGGATCATGGAGTTATGAGAACGAAAACAGTGTTCCCAGGGGTTTCTGAGCTTTTTCCGAGCTGGTGTCGTGAACAAGAAGCATAGGTATTTATAGGTATTTTCATGGCGTCATGTAAACTGCATGCATCAATTCTCAGAACTCATAAAAGGACTCTGTTGCATGCATTAATTGCTGCTCATGTAAGAGTAACAATTTAATGCATTGGAGCCAGAGGATGAGTGGTTTGTACGCACCTGTCTCACAACTTATTTTGTCAATGGGGCTGAAGTAGTATGCAACCAGCACAGGTTCAAGCACAGAAATACAGTGTCGATGGCAGGCAGCAGAAGGCTCGGCGATGCGACCGGATCACCTTAGGACATTGTTCCGGTTCGTTCAACCACGTCGTCTAGTGCGCCAGTACCCATGACCGCATGTTCCCTACAGTTGATGCCAGTCAGTGATGAATTAAAGAATTTACAGGCAGGTGATCAGGTTAGGTTTCTGCCAAATTAGGGATCTGTTTAGAGATTCGAATATCTCTCTCCTGTTTAGTTCTTCTTTTTACATTTGAAAAGTTCTCTCCGCTGAGATGCCACCATTGCGAATCTATTCTGTTAAATTCCTCCTCACTTGGCCCTGGCCCTAATGGGATGAAATATCCTGTATGCATCAATAGGTATTTTTTTTTGAAGTAGCAGAGTATGACTTGACAATTGGGTGAAAATGTTCATTGAACTTAAAGGCTAATTGGATCCCTCTCCGCCTATATTAAATCTGTATTTAATATAGTTCTGTATTTAAAATAGTTATATACGGGTTATTTGAATATGAAGATGCCACAAACACCTATGTCCTGATTATGCTCTCTCTAATTATTCCTGACATGAATAATAACATTGAAGATTGCTGGTTTCAGAGTACCGCGAAGAAAAGCCGAGGCCCTACCATCGGGTTGATGGTCTCTGCCCTACTTTCTCTGGCCACGTTTAGCATTCTTGGGGTGAGCTTAAAGTCAACACTCATGGCCTTTCCAACATTTTTTCATGCTAATTATACTCTTCTGAAATTTCTGACTGTAACTTGAACTGTATATTTGGGCGCTTGCGTTTTCTCACATTGAACGAATTGACAGGTGATGATCAGGTTCGGCTTGGAAATCTTATTAGGACCCGACATTGCAGGCTTAACTGCAAGCAACAGTCCGCTATTCATCGATCGCTACCACAGATTTGAGATGATGGGGAAAGGGCTGGACTAACATTGTTGTGAGTGAGTGAGAACAGGTGGGCTGTTTCTTCATGGGTTGGGTGGGATCAATTCTGAAGAAAGAAATAACGGATATATCACCGTCGTTGGCGATAGGTCTGAGCACAGGTCTCATGGGAAGTATTACAACATTCTCTTCGTGGAACCAGTCAGTCATATCAGCCATCACCCATGGCTATGTTTTACAGGGCATATGTGCCTTATTTATTGGTAAGTTGGTCATTTGTAATTGCATTAAGAGAAAATAAGGCTATCTACAGCTTTAAAGAAGACTAATCAATTTATTTTTCTCCTTCCCCGAGTTTCTGAGTTTATGTAAATTGCAGATTCTGGGCATTTGCTTTATTCTCATTTCTTTGGAAAGGGAAAATATTATAATGTTATTAGTTCTTTGAAAATGTTGCAAAATTGCATTATCCAGATGTTTTTTTCAAGTATTTTTGTGTTAATTGCTTTTATTTGAGGCCTTCTAAATTTTTTTAAAATTTAAAGTTGTTTTTTAGTTTCACTTGATCTAGTATATCAAGGAAAAAAAAAACTTCACTTATTCACTAAGAATGGATATCCTTTCCACGCTAGAGATATGACTTTAATATCTATAAATAGAATTGAATATTATGATTAAATTTGTTAAAGAGTGAACTTTGATTAGAGATTAAAAAACTTTTGAAAGAGCATTTTTTGCTGTGGTATTATTTAATGAAAATGAAGGTAATAATATTCTGAAATCTCTTCATTTCTATTTTCTGTTATCATCCCAATACCATGTTATATCAGAATTTCAGTTTTGTATAAACTATTAGTGTTTATATATCTGTCTGTGTATACATGCTAAAGAGCAAGATGGTTAAAAAACAGTCTCAAACATTTGACCTCTTCTAAGAAACAATTTGAAACACATTCTGACATATTTGTTCATCTTTTATCCATCTAATAACAACTTGAAAATCACCAAACTCCTATAAATTATTAATTTCTTTATCATTTGCAAACACAAATACTAGTTTTAGTGCCATTAATTCTACATAATTTTGTGACTCCTCCCTCAATTCTGCCCTAAACTTATTGGAATGATTATCTGTAGAAATTAGGATCTCTCTGCCTCACAGAGATCAAGATTCCCTTTTGACATCTCATCAAATAAAGCCCAAGGAAAGCTCCTATCAATTTCTTCTATGTTCACCACCCTCACTGAGTTTTCTTCCTTGTATTATTGAAAACAACTCAATATGTCCCATTCACTGTACACTTACGGAGGAATGTGTTTTTATTCAAAATTTGAAAGCTCCCTAACCAACCATATGCTCATGTCACTATGAATGGAAGAGTTTTAAACGCTTTTCTTTATGGATTCCGTGTCCAATTTCTCAAAGCTACTTCAGTGGAATCTTCTAACTAGACATTTTTCAATTCTCTAAGGACCTCCACTTCTAGCCACACCTGTTTTGAATAATCAGAATCCACAATCAAATAACTATTTGTCTTCTCAGTGAATTTGTGAAAAACTCATTTTATATGCTTCTCAATCCCTATTCTGCAATTTATCCCAAGTTAATACTTTGTTCATGAATAAACCCCACATAAACAGCTTTGCTCCATTTTCAATGTACCCATAGAATCTGCAAAACACATTTTCCAGGGCCCTCCCAGTCCCTCTTCTGCGAATTGTCTCAAGTTAATACTTTGAATTTCATCAATAAACACCACATAAACAGTGTTGTTCAATTTTTATTATAGGCATGGAATCTATAATCAATATGAAAACAATTTTTTTTTATATACATATAATTATAATTATAAATAGATCAGGAAATAGAGCCTATCATGTGCAGGCAGTTTAAATGGTGATCGCCAAAGTATTATGTAAACAGCCACGAAATTTGCAGTTAAAATCCTCCTAATTCAAACAAAAAAAATCAGAAACTGAGATAAATATCAAACAGCTACTTGGAACATGTGAAGCGGTTACTTGTAAGAAGTGACTAAGTTCATATAGTTATAAATAAATGAGGGAAAATGATGAATATCAATTGGCTAGTTCTAACATGTGAAGAGGCAAGAAGATTAATGACAGGTGAATGGTCAAGTTTGTCATCAGCTAATTAAAAGCAATGATAATACAGGAACTAAGCTAGGACAGATGTCCTTCTTGGATGGCATGCAAACAGCCAAGCTTCTGAAAAAGCTGGCGTTTCACAACGATCTACCACAGAGGAGCTCTGAGAGAACAGGGACTACAAGGTGCAGTGCATCTTTATTCTGGCTAGTTCATTGATGTGGATAGGGTCAGCAGTTCTGTCTATTTTTGACGTTCATAATCCAACAAGGAGAAAGCTATGGATGGGCTGCGCAGTGGGGCCTTTGGGAACCTGGATGCGCTGGTTTCTCTCAAAACTCAATGGCCAAGGTATAACCATCGGTTCCCGCCTGCGTTTCAAATGGTTTCCACTTGCCACCTTCCTCGCCAACTCGGTGGCAGTCATTGCGGAGGCTGGCATGGCTCTTTACCAATGCAGAGTAAGTCCTAATGCTGATGCTGTAATGTTTGGTTTAAAAAAAAAAATCTGGATGAAACTAAATTAAATTAAATTCCACCTAAATTATACCAAACTAGCTAGCATGGGGATAGTTTTTAATTCTGAGATTATGATCTTGCAGAACATCTGGATAAACTGTGGGTTTTATTTTAATTGCACACTCCAGATCACAGTATGAAGTTATTAATGGAATCCTTTCAGCTGGGTCTGGCCGGCTGCATGAGTACCGTGTCTTCCATGATATTAGAGATGCACTCTCTCAGAGAAGGAAGTAAACCATGGAGGGCTCAAGTTTATCTCTTTATAACTATTTCCTCTGCGATGGCTTTCTCTTTTCCCATATTTTCAACTCCCATTTTGATTTTAGAAACAAAGCACTGTTAGAGTCTGCCCCCTCATTCATATTCTTCTTCCAACTCTACTGGTGCAGAACGCCTTACCCACATATCAAATAATTATATAGTGAGACGATCTTTCCCGTGAATTTTGTACAGCCGTGGAGGTCAAAATTTTGTCTTTGGAACAGAGCAGAGCAGTGCAGTGTCAGTTCAAACGGGATAATAGGCAGTGACCAAGACGATGGACCAATCTGCATTTATATGAGTCCTCCTGATAGTGGAAGCCCATCCCGAGTCTCACCTGGTGGGAAAAATTTGATATCTGAACTACATCTTCATCTATAGTTAGTGATGATATCACGCACAATATAAAAACCCTTTCCAGGGGTCACAACTGTCTGTGCCGAATGAGAAAAGTAAATCTCTGAAACATCAGGGTCACAGTTTTGGATCCCGCTTCCCACATTGGGTCCCAACTGTCTGTGACGAATGAGAAAAGTAAAGCTCTGAAACATCAGGGTCACAGTTTTGGATCCCGCTCCTTTTTTAAAGCATTGTACAAGGTTTGAATTGTGCGAGTAGCTCTAAACTAAGGTTTGATCATAGTTTCTTTGGCAAAATTCTAAATGAAGTTGAAACAGGTGGAAAAATGTGAATGTTCAGATCACATTGTTCAGATTCAATGTGGAATCCACTATTTCTGGGTCATATAAACCATGTAAAAAAAAAATAAAACATGCGGAATAAACCAAAAAAAAAAATAACATAAAACATGCAGAGTACACTTTTTCTCCGGCCTAAAATTGTTTCATGAAGCTACATTTATTTCGTGGGTCATAAAATTGCTCGTGTAGGATAAAAAAGTAAATTTGTGTAATTATACCATTTCTTGATTACAAAATTATTTTATAATAAGAAATAAATCTATATTTATATATTAAAAATGTTTTATAATAGAGAATTAAACTTGTTAAAGTTTCAATTACATTTTTTAGTTAGTTTTTACTGATTAAAAAGATTGAATTTTATCACGAATTAATTTCATTTTTGATTATAAAATTATTTAATAATAAAAATAAATTCAGGTAATTAATTTTTTTTTATTTTTATTTTTATAAAAATATTTATAATAGGATTAGCTAAATAACTTATTGTACTTTATAAAAATTAAATTTTCACTCTTAAAGATTTTAAACTGATTTCTAAGGAACATGGACTCTGACAAATTAAAATAATTTGAAGTCTTTTCTATAAAATTAAAATATATTTTTTAATTAATAATATTTATAAAAAAACTAATATCTCTTTTCATTGTTAAGAACAATTTCCTTAAGTCTCTCATTTCATCAACTAACATAAATTTCAAAGAAACATGGACTCCTAACAAATTAAAATAATTTGAAGTCTTTCTATAAAATTAAAATATATTTAATTATAATATATTATAACAAACTAATATCCCCTTTATTTAAGAAAATTTCCTTAAGTCTCTCATTTCATCAACTAAAATAAATTTCAAAAAGATTATAGAACTTTTAATTTTCTCAACCTAAATGAATATTGAACTTATAAACTAAAAAATACACACACATAGTTAATATCAATCTTAATAAATTTAATCTGAATTTAAACACACACATAGTCAATATCAATCTTAATGAATGTGATCTACAGGAACGCAAAAGATTACAAATATAACCATAAATACAGAGATGCAATAGAAATAGCATTATTTTTCATTAATATGAAATAATGAAATATGCTTACAAACAGAATGGAAATGAGACTAGCTTTGGCCATGATACCTTATCTTGAGAAGATATGTGGCCGCTACATGTCTCTGAGTTACAAAGAGCCTCAAGGACCTTCTTATTATTGAACAATAATAGAAAATCCTAAACAACCAAAAACCTAACATGAGGAGATGTAACACCAAGAGTTTATGGGTTTATGGGCCGCGTTAGGGTTAGTTGGGCAGCCAACTTCCCGAGGTCTTAACTTGCTCATATTATCTTTGTTTGACATGCATGATGCATCACTGGAAAGATCTCTGAAAGGACTACAATTGAGAACGTGATTTCAATGAAATCACTTGGAAGAATATTGTCAAAAATGTCGTTTAGGGCTCTGGAAGTTCAAGGCTCGAAAAACTCCCAAAAATAGTAAAATGTGCTACAATTAAGGAAACTGAAAAACAAAAAAACAATGGTGGGGTCCATGTGGAATAGATAGGTGGCCACCAATATCCACCTGAATCAGAGTCAACTGCATCTAAATAAACAGAGTACCGCATCTAAAGAGTGCCATCTCAGCGAAATGTAAATAATAATAGGAATATAAAGAACTAGAAAATTTAAAAGTGTTGCACATGACCCTTTGCAACAAATTATTGACCTCTTATGTGTAAACATTGGGGTCTACTGAATATTGAGTTCCAAAGGCTCTTAGTGGTAAACCTTCAACAATCTAAAACATCTTTTATGCTTATGTCTTCATACTTATTGGGCCCTATTAAATAAAACCTCTGCACAATCTTCCTCGCACAATCTTTTAGCTAGAAGTCGATGAGAGGATACATATAGCTGACAGGCATTGGGCCATTATAAACTTGTTGTCTCATCATCCATGGAACATGAGCAATCTAGAGAAGGGGCGAACGAGAAGATGGTGGAAGCAATTCTTAAGTTAGCAACATTTTCCAATCTTTGTAACATCTTTTTATATACTTTAGCATTTCCTTTCCACCTATCCCTCTTTCACCTTCTTCCTCTAATTCCGAAGATGGCTCTAACACCCATTCCTTCTCTCCTCCATGACACTCCCCTTCTCTTATGGTACATGATATGCAACTTCAAAGCCACATGGGCCATAACGCAAAGAAGGGAATAGATGAGCAAGAATCAAGGTTGTATGGCTACTTCATTATGGAAGAGAAGAGGCAGATGCTTAGAAAACAGTGAAAAAGGAACCAGAGGTCTCCCCAAGATGCAAAGGAAAACATGTGGTATGACCAAAAAATTTGTGTTTTTCTTGTTGCCTCTCTTTGTAGATTTATGCACAACACTCATACAGACAATCCCAAACATTTTTGTAGCTTTGTTATCAATTTTTTTGCAAGCTTCTCTTGCACTTGTCATGGACTAAGTACTATCAGACTCATGCTTTCATTAAGGGAACATTTGGTTTCCCCTCGGCGGGAAGATTGTCCCAAATATGCCACTGCTGGCATTACTATATCCCACTATATCCCAGGTTGAAATGAGTATTAAATTTTCAAAATCCCTATTTTCTATCTTTGTTTCCATATTTAAAGTATATTGAGACGGAGAAATTTCGTAAAACTTTGGTACCATATTTGTGTTTAACATGAGATTTGAATGTTATTAGATTTCACAATTCTGGATTTTGACGTGGATTTCAATGTCATAGCATTGACAAGCAGGGATGGAGTATAATTTGACATATAAATGATTTTTCATGAGTAAATTTGTCCATTAAATATATTCAAACTTTTAAATAATAAAAAATGTCAAAACATTGGGGAATGAAGTTCTCTGGACCATGATTTGTTTCATTTTTAAATGTTAAACAAATAGATTTTACATTTAATATATATTACAATTTATTAAAAATAGTTTTTCAAATCCTAATTTAATTAAAAATTAATATTATGATTAAAATATATTTGTTACGCTAACATGTTCTTTTGCACATATAATGTAATGTGAATGTTATGCCATACATTTTATTAAGTCAAAACTAAATAAAATAAAAATAAAAGACAATAAAAGATAAAATATTAATAATTATAATTATAATTTAGTTTAGTTTAATGAGCCTAAATTTATTTTAAATTTTTGATTTACTAAGTAGATAAGGATTATCTTAACTCCAGATCTACCAAGTCCAAATGTATTGAGATGCAAAAATATTTGATTACTCTGGGTGCTTGGTAGATCCGAAAGTTATGGATCTACCAAGTCAAGAAGGATTAAATTTCTTGAGATGCAAAGAGATTTAATCACTCTTGGTGCTTGGTAAATCCGGAGTTATGGACCTACACTGGTTGACACGAGAGACACTCTAGTATGGTAGACTTGTTTAACATTTTCACTTGGTCAAATTACATAACAAATCAAATAAAATAAAGTAATAATTAAAATAAAATAGTTTGACAAAAAATAGTTCAGTAAAAATCACATAGGACAAAGTGTTTCGAACCAATTAGTGTGGTTCATCTTCAAGAGAAAATGAAGAACTCGATCTAGACATAGAAATAAATAAATGTAGAGAAAAGCTAACTAGTTGTTCTATTCGAAGTATCGAAATAAATAAATATAGAGAAAAAACTAACTAGCCATTAGATTATAACAGTTAGTTTAACTAAAAAACCGTTATTAATATAAATAAAATAAAAATTAATTTATAAAAAGAAATAATTTATTCAAATAAATTTTAATTATAAAGAAATATTTATTTAAAATATTTATAAACTTTATAGAAAGAAATTGTTCAAAATAAATTTATTATAAGTAATATTAATAAAAATAATTAGTAATGAAATTTTTATTATTATAAATATAATTTTAGATATCATCTTTTGGGATTTAACTGTATTAAGTAAGTCATTCATCTATGACCATTTCCATGAGAGGTAGTCGTAATTGATTTATTTCACTAGATTCAATCCCACTTCTTCGCCATCAGCCGATTCAATGAGTCTTAAGTGGACTATTAAAAAATCATGAGAAATTAGTCAGTTACAACTACCTGTCATGGAAATGGTCAAGATGAATGAGTTACTTAATACCATTGAATCCCAAAAAATTATATGTAATATAATGCACGACGAAAACCCGTAATACTTAACTCAAAAAGAGTGAAGGGAACTCTACTTGAATGCTTCATGAGGCACAATACTTGCTAAGGTTTTGCAAATGGGATAACAAGCTACGTGGGGTTGATTGTGGGGAAAATTCCACAGTTAAGCGCGCTTGAGCTAGAGGCGATCTGGGATGGGTGACCTCCCGAGAAGTACTGGTTAATTCAAAAAGAGTGAAGGGAACTCTACTTGAATGGTTCATAAGGCACAATACTTGCTAAGGTTTTGCAAATGGGGTAGCAAGCTAAGTGGGCTTGATTGTGGGGAAAAGTCCACAGTTAAGTGTGCTTGATGGGTGACCTCCCAAGAAGTCCTGGTTACTGGGTGCAAGCCCCGGAAGTGATGATTGACGCTATGTGATTTGTTTCACTAGTTTCAATCCCACTTCTTCACCACTGTGAGCATCGCCCGATGCCATGAGTGTTAAGTGGACTATTCAAAAATCATGAGAAATTAGTCAGTTACGACTGCCTCTCATGGAAATGGTCATAGATGAATGAATTACTTAACGCAGTTGAATCCCAAAAAATGATATCCATGGACTATTCAAAAATCATGAGAAATTAGTTAGTTACGACTGCCTCTCATGGAAATGGTCATAGATGAATGACTTACTTAATGCAATTGAATCCCAAAAAATGATATCTAGTATAATGTACTGCGAAAACCCCCAATATTTAATTCAAAAAGAGTGAAGGGAACTCTACTTGAATGATTCATGAGGCACAATACTTGTTAAGGTTTTGTGAATGGGGTAGCAAGCTAAGTGGGCTTGATTGTGGAGAAAACTCCACAGTTAAGCGCACTTGAGCCAGAGGCGATCTCAGATGGGTGACCTCCCGAGAAGTCCTAGTTATTGGGTGATGATTGACGCTATGTGATTTATTTCACTAGTTTCAATCCCACTTTTTCATCCCCCAGAAGCAATGAATGCTAAGTGGACTATTCAAAAATCATGAGAAATTAGTCAATTACGATTACCGAAATGGTCATAGACATAATGCAATGAGTGCTAAGTGGACTATTCAAAAATCATGAGAAATTAGTCACTTACAACTACCTCTCATAGTAATGGGCATATATGAATGACTTACTTAACTTAAGGCACCCTTCATAGAAATAATGGTCATAGAAGAATGACTTACTTAACCCAGTGGAATCCCAAAAATAATAATAAATAATATTATTAATAAAATGAATTATAATAATAATATTAACAAACAAGACATGTATAGTAAGATTATAACGGGTAATTTGACTCAAAAACTATTATTAGTATAACACTAAATACAGTGGACTATTCAAAAATCATGAGAAATTAGTCAGTTAGGACTACCTCTCATAGAAATGGTCATATACGAATGACTTAACACACCTCTCATAGAAGTAATGGTCATAGATGAATGACTTACTTAACCCAGTTGAATCCCAAAAATAATAATAAATAATATTATTAATAAAATGAATAATAATAATAATATTAACAAACAAGACATATAGTAAAATTATAACGGCTAATTTGACTCAAAAACTATTATTAATATAATACTAAATAAATAATATTTTTTTTTTCCT
>APFE031190380.1:51566-66249 GCA_000404065.3 Pinus taeda | reverse complement strand
CTAATCAAAATTAATAATAAAGTCTATCAACCAAAATAAAGTCAAACTTGAAAAAAGAAAGACCTAGGAAGATAGAGTAGGGATCCAACCTGTGCTGATCCTCCAACCATCGTCTCTTTTCAGATTTATAGCCATTTTTTTCAATTTCCAAGGCCTCCCTAAATTTACAATCATGATGGTCAATCCTTGCAATAACCCTAGCCATGTGATGATTTGTCTTTTCCCCAAAGTGTGCTGATCCTCCAACCATCGTCTCTTTTCAAATTTATAGCCATTTTTTTCAATTTTCAAGGCCTCCCTAAATTTACAATCATGATGGTCAATCCTTGCAATGACCCTAGCCATGTGATGATTTGTCTTTTCCCCATGTTCTTGATGTCAACAGCCTGCTCATAAGTCCTTTGATTGATTGATCGACAATTTCACCAATATATGGAGTCCCACAAGAGCAAGGAATGACGTAAACACATTTCCCATCTTTCCTATTTTAAAAAGTCCTTTGATTGATTGATCGACAATTTCACCAATATATGGAGTCCCACAAGAGCAAGGAATGACATAAACACCTTTCCCATCTTTCCTATTTTAAAATAGTTTATTTACAATAGTTTTTTTTGATTCTAGATTAATATAATATATTAAAAATATAATATTTTTATTTTAAAATATAATATAATATTTTATTCTTTAATAAAATTACACATTTTAGAATTTCACTATGAAGGGTAAGCTTATGTACTTATTTAAGAAAAAAACATAATTTCTTAACAAATTTAAAATAATAATAAAATATTTCTATAAAATAAAATATAAGTTTTTAATTAATAATAATTACAACAAAACAAATATCCATTTTTATCATTAAAACAAGATCCTCTCTCCTCTCATTTCAACAATTAAAATAAATATGGAAAACACAAACAAATACTTTTATTTATATTTCAAAAGTAATATATACTTTTTTTTTTAATTATGTGGTAAAACCTATCATAACTCATTTGTTAATGGGTGAAAATTATTATAATTTGATATTAGCATTGATAATGTAAACTAACTCATCACTATTATTTCAAGAAAATCAGATAGCTAAAATAACTTATTAGTACTTTATAAAAATAAATTTTCACTCTTAAAGATTTAACTTATTTCTAAGGAACATGGACTCCTCACAAATTAAAATAATTTGAAGTCTTTCTATAAAATTAAAATATATTTTTTAATTAATAATACTTATAACAAAACTAATATCCCCTTTCATTGTTAAAACAATTTCCTTAAAGTCTCTCATTTCATCAACTAAAATAAATTTCAAACAACATGACTCCTAACAAATTAAAATAATTTGAAGTCTTTCTATAAAATTAAAATATATATTTTAATTAATAATAATTATAACAAAACTAATACCCCTTTCATTGTTAAAACAATTTCCTTAAGTCTCTCATTTCAACCTAAATGAATATTGAACTTATAAACTAAAAAATACATACACATAGTTAATATCAATCTCAATGAATGTGATCCACAAGAACACAACAAATTATAGATATAACCATAAATATAGAGATGTAGCAGAAATAACACTATCTTTCATTAATATTAAATAATGAAATGTGCTTACAAACAGGATGGAAATGAGACTAGCTCAAGCCATGATAGGTTATCTTCAGAAGAAATGTGGCGGCTACATGCCTCTGAACTGAGTTATAATGAGGCTCAAGGGCCTTTTTATTATTGAACAATAAGAAAAAACCCTAAACAACCAAAACCCTAACACGAGGAGACGTAACACCAAGAGTTTATGGGTTCGTTGGGGTTATTGGGCATTATCTTTGTTTGACATGCATGATACGTTGTTTGGAAAGATCTCTCCGAGGACTACAATTGAGAACGTGATTTCAGTGAAATCACTTCGAAGAATATTGCCAAAAAATGTATTTTAGGGCTCTCGAAGTTCAAGACCCGAAAAACTGCCAAAAATAGTCAAATGTGCTACAATTAAGGACACTGAAACTGAAAGAAACAATGGTGGGGTCCATGTGGAATAGGAAAGTGGCCACCAATATCCACTTGGATCAGAATCAACCACGTGTAAATAAACAGAGTGAAATAATGGGAATATAAAAAACTAGAAAATTTAAAAATGTTGCACATGGCCCTTTGCAACAAATTATTGACCTCTTATGTGTAAACAATGGGGTCTACTTAATATTGAGTTCCAAAGGCTCTTAGTGGTAGACCTCCAACACTCTAAAACATCTTTTATGCTTATGTCTTCATACTTATTCAGCCCTATTAAATAAAACCTCTGCAACCAAGTAATTTAAATGGTAAATTTAAATAAATTTTCATAAAAAATTGAAATTAATGAACTTCACAAAATTAACAAAATTAAGTTAAATCAAGTGAATAGATGAAGATCCCTAATGTTTTCACCTTTTATTGTTTTGATTTTGATTATTTTTTTAGCTTTAAGGCTTTAACCATGGAACATGACCATTATAAATATGACTATGTTCTTATTATTATTCTTATTCAATGTTTAGCCTAATATAATAGATAGATATTACTCAAAGTCCTAATCAAGTCTTTATTTTTCTATTTGGAGAAATAAAAAATTCAGGTTTATCTTTTTATTTGGAAAAAGAAAAAATCATGCTTTTACATAACGAAAAAAGGACTTGAAGGCTTTTTCCCAACCTTCCTTTTTTTTGTGGTCAAATGATGTAGTCCACCTCTTTTATTTGGAGAAATAAAAAATTCATGTTTATCTTTTTTGTTTGGAAAAAAAATAATCATACTTTTAAATAACCTTTGTTACAATACCATGAACCAATACCTAAATTAAATATCTTAAATTCATCCTAACTCATTTCAACCCCTATCCACCCATAAATTAAAAAAAAAAAAAAAAAAATAAAAAAAAAAAATTTCAGATTATTATAATATATCTTATCAATCTTGATAAAGGAAAAATTATAAATATATTGATAGTGTGGAACTTTTTACTTTATTGATATTGATGATGAACTACATTTTACTTTTAAAAAACATATTTCAGTATCAACTCTAATTGTTTTAAAAATATATTTCAGTATCACCTTTTCTTTTTTAAACATATCTAAGTATATATATATTTTTTTAAGAAAACAAATTTCAAATCATTATAATATCCCGGTCAATCTGGGTCAAGGCAGGATCATAGAGTCATGAGCTTTTTCCGAGCTGGTGTCGTGAACAACAAGCATAGCTATTTATAGGTATTTTCATGGCCTCATGTAAACTGCATGCATCAATTCTCAGAACTCATAAAAGGAGTCTGTTGCATGCATTAATTGCTGCTCAAGTAAGAGTAGCAATTTAATGGATTGGAGCCAGAGGATGCGTGGTTTGTACACAACTGTCTCACAATTTGTTTTGTCAATGGGGCTGGAGTAGTATGCAACTAGCACAGGTTCAAGCACAGAAATACAGTGTCGATGGCAGGCAGCAGAAGGCTCGGCGATGCGACCGGATCACCGCAGGGCATTGTTCCAGTTCCTTCAACCACGTCGTCTAGTGCGCCAGTACCCATGACCGCATGTTCCCTACAGTTGATGCCAGTCAGTGATGAATTAAGGAATTTACAGCCAGATGATCAGGTTAGGTTTTTGCCAAATTAGGGATCTGTTTAGATATTCGAATATCTCACTCCTGTTTAGTTCTTCTTTTTACATTTGAAAAGTTCTCTCCGCTGAGATACCACCATTGCGAATCTATTCTGTTAAATTCCTCATCACTTGGCCCTGGCCCTAATGGGATGAAATATCCTGTATGCATCAATAGGTATTTTTTTTTGAATTAGCAGAGTATGACTTGACAATTGGGTTAAAATGTTCACTGAGCTTAAAGGCTAATTGGATCCCTCTCTGGCTATATTAAATCCGTATTTAATATAGTTCTGTATTTAAAATAGTTATATACGGGCTATTTGAATATGAAGATGCCACAAACACCTATGTCCTGATTATGCTCTCTCTAATTATTCCTGACATGAATAATAACATTGAAGATTGCTGGTTTCAGAGTACCGCGAAGAAAAGCCAAGGCCCTACCATCGGGTTGATGGTCTCTGCCCTACCTTCTCTGGCCACGTTTAGCATTCTTGGGGTGAGCTTAAAGTCAACACTTATGGCCTTTCCAACATTTTTTCATGCTAATTATACAGTTCTGAAATTTCTGACTGTAACTTGAACTGTATATTTGGGCGCTTGCGTTTTCTCACATTGAACAGAGGCCTAATGTTTTGCACAAATTGACAGGTGATGATCAGGTTCGGCTTGGAAATGTTATTAGGACCCGACATTGCAGGCTTAACTGCAAGCAACAGTCCGCTATTCATCGATCTCCCTGTTAATATGGTAAAAACTTGCTCATGTAATTTCGTTACCCATGTTGAATCGAAGCTACCACAGATTTGAGATGATGGGGAAAGAGATTTGAGATGATGGGGAAAGGGTTGGACTAACATTGTTGTGAGTGAGCGAGAACAGGTGGGCTGTTTCTTCATGGGCTGGGTGGGATCAATTCTAAAGAAAGAAATAACGGATATATCACCATTGTTGGCGATAGGTCTGAGCACAGGTCTCATGGGAAGTATTACAACATTCTCTTCGTGGAACCAGTCAGTCATATCAGCCATCACCCATGGCTATATTTTACAGGGCATATGTGCCTTATTTATTGGTAAGTTGGTCCTTTATAATTGCATTAAGAGAAAATAAGGCAATATACAGCTTTAAAGAAGACGTACCAATCTATTTTTATCTTTCCCTGAGTGTCTGAGTTTATATAAATTGCAGATTCGGGGCATTTGCTTTATTCTCTTTTCTTTGGAAATAGAAAATATTGTAATTTTATTATTTCTTTGAAAATATTGCAAAATTGCATTATCCAGATGTTTTTCAAGTAATTTTTTTGTTAATTGCTTTTATGTAATTTTTTGTTAATTGCTTTTATTCGCATTTTGCAGATGTTTTTCAAGTACTTTTTTGTTAATTGCTTTTATTTGGGACATTCTAAACTTTTTAAAATATAAAGTTATTTTCCAGTTTCACTAGATCTAGTATAAGATGAAAAAATACTTCACTTACTCATTATTTTCTAGTTTCACTAGATCTAGTATAGGATGAAAAAATACTTCGCTTACTCATTAAGAATGGATATCTTTTCAATGTTAGAGATATAGATATGATTTTAATATCTATAAGTAGAATTGAATATTAGGATCAAATTTGTTAAAGAGTGAACTCTGATGAGAGATTAAAAGACCTTCCAGAGAGCATTTTTTTGCTTTGGTATTATTTAATGATGGTATTATTTAATGAAAATGAAGGGAATAATATTTTGAAATTTTTTCATTTTTATTTTCTGTTATCATTCAAATATCATGTTATATTAGAATTTCAGTTTTGTATAAACTATCAGTGTTCATATTTCTGTCTGCATATACATGTTAAAGAGCAAGATGGTTAAAAAACAGTCTTAAATATTTGACCTCTTTTAAGACAGAATTTGAAACACATTGCCACATATTTGTTCATCTTTTATCCATTTAATGACAACTTGAAAATCACCAAACACTTATAAATTGTTAATTTCTTTATCATTTACAAACAATAATACTAGTTTTAGTGCCATTAATTCTAAGTAATTTTGTGACTCCTCCCTCAATTCTGCCGTAAACTTAATGGAATGATTATATTTAGAAATTAGGATCTCTCCCCTTCATAGAGATCAAGATTCCCTTTTTACATCCCATCAAATAAAGCCCAAGGAAAGCTCCTATCAATTTGTTCTATGTTCACCACCCTGGTTGAACTTCCTTCCTTGTCTTATGGAAAATAACTCAATATGTTTGCCCATTGACTGCACACTTGTGGAGGAATGTGTTTTTATGCAAAATTTGAAAGCTTCCTAGCCAACCATATGCTCATGTCACTCTGAATGGAAGAGTTTTAAACACTTTTCTTTATGGATTCCCTGTCCAATTCCTCAAAGCTACTTCAATGGAATGTTCTAACTAAACATTTTTCAATTCTTTTAGGACCCCACTTCTAACCACACCTGTTTTGAATAATCAAAATCCACAATCAAATGACCCTTTGTCTTCTCAGTGAATTTGTGAAAATCTCATTTTACATACATTCTCAATCCCTATTCTGCAATTTATCCCAAGTTAATACTTTGTTCATGAATAAACCCCAAATAAACAGCTTTGCTCCATTTTCATTGGATGCATAGAATCTGCAAAACACATTTTCCAGGCCCCTCCCAATCCCTCTTCTGCAATTTGTCTCAAGTTAATACTTTGGATTTCATCAATAAACACTACATAACAGTGTTGTTCCATTTTTATTGTAGGCAAGGAATCTAATCCCTCTTCTGCAATTTGTCTCAAGTTAATACTTTGGATTTCATCAATAAAACACTACATAACAGTGTTGTTCCATTTTTATTGTAGGCAAAGAATCTACAATCAATATAAAAACAAATTTTTTTCTTATATAGATAGAATTATAAATAAATCAGAAAATAGAGCCTACCGTGTGCAGGCAGACAGCTCAATTGGTGATTACCATACTATGAAATATTATGTAAACAACCATAAAATTCGAAGTTAAAATCCATGTGAGTAAAACAAAAAATCAGAAAATAAGATAAATATCAAACAGCTACTTGGAACATGTCAAGCGGTTACTTGTAAGAAGTGACTAAGTTCATATAGTTATAAATAAATATATCAATTGGCTAGTTCTAACGTGTCAAGAGGCAAGAAGATTAATGACAGGTGAATGGTCAAGTTTGTCATCAGCTAATTAAAAGCAATGATAATACAGGAACTAAGCTAGCACAGATGTCCTTCTTGGATGGCATGCAAACAGCCAAGCTTCTGAAAAAGCTGGCGTTTCACAACCATCTACCACAGAGGAGCTCTGAGAACAGGGACTACAAGGTGCAGTGCATCTTCATTCTGGCTAGTTCATTGATGTGGATAGGGTCAGCAGTTCTGTCTATTTTAGACGTTCATAATCCAACAAGGAGAAAGCTATGGATGGGCTGCGCAGTGGGGCCTTTGGGAACCTGGATGCGCTGGTTTCTCTCAAAACTCAATGGCCAAGGTATCATCATCGGTTCCCGCCCGCGTTTCAAATGGTTTCCACTTGGCACCTTCCTTGCCAACACGGTGGCAGTCATTGCGGAGGCTGGCATGGCTCTTTATCAATGCAGAGTAAGTCCTAATGCTGATGCTGTAATGTTTGGTTTAAAAAAAAAATCTGGATGAAACTAACTTAAATTAAATTCCACTTAAAAATTATACCAAACTAGCTAGCTTGGGGATAGTTTTTAATTCTGAGATTATGATCTTGCAGAACATCTGGATAAACTGTGGGTTTTTTTTAATTGCAGACTCCAGATCACAGTATGAAGTTACTAATGGAATCCTTTCAGCTGGGTCTGCCCGGCTGCATGAGCACCGTGTCTTCCATGATATCAGAGATGCACTCTCTCAGAGAAGGAAGTAAACCATGGAGGGCTCAATTTTATCTCTTTATAACTATTTCCTCTGCGATGGCTTTCTCTTTTGCCATATTTTCAACTCCCATTTTGATTTTTAAAACAAAGCACTGTTAGAGTCTGCCCCCTCTTCATATTCTTCTTCCAACTCTACTGTTGCAGAACGCCTTACCCACATATCAAATAATTATATAGTCTGGCGATCTTTCCTGTGAATTTTGTACAGCCGTGGAGGTCAAAATTTTGTCTTTGGAACAGAGCAGAGCAGTGCGGTGTCCACTTTAAACGGGATAATAAGCAGTGAAGATCAGCATATCATTACTGAATTGTCTGTACAAGACAATGGACCAATCTGCATTTATATGAGTCCTCCTGATAGTGGAAGCCTATCCCGAGTCTCACCTGGTGGGAAAATTTTGATATCTGAACTACATCTTCATCTATAGTTAGTGATGATATCACGCACAATATAAAAACCCTTTCCAGGGGTCACAACTGTCTGTGCGGAATGAGAAAATTAAATCTCTGAAACATCAGGGTCAGAGTTTTGGATCCCGCTTCCCACATTGGGTCCCAACTGTCTGTGACGAATGAGAAAAGTAAATCTCTGAAACATCAGGGTCACAGTTTTGGATCCCGTTACTTTTTTAAAGCATTGTACAAGGTTTGAATTGTTTCTTTGATCATGGTTTCTTTGGCAAAATTCTAAATGAAGTTGAAACAGGTGGAAAAATGTAGACTGTTCAGATCACATTGTTCAGATTAAGGAGATAAAAAAAAAACTAAAAAAAACGGAAAACATGCATAATACGCTATTTCTGCGTCATATAAACCAAAAAAGAAAAAATAACATAAAACGTGCAGAGTACACTTTTTCTCCGGCATAAAATTGTTTCATGAAACTACATTTATTTCGTCGGTCATAAAATTGCTCTGGTAGGAATAAAAAGAGTAAATTTGTGTATATAATATACCATTTCTTGATTATAAAATATTTTATAATAAAAATAAATCTATATTATATATTATAAAATGTTTATAATAGAGAATTAAACTTGTTAAAATTTCAAACTTACATTTTTTAGTTTAGTTTTTATTGATTAAAAAGATTGAATTTATCACGAATTAATTTTCATTTTTTATTATAGAATATTTAATAATAAAAAAATAATTCATGTAACTAATTTTTTATTTTTATATTTTTAATTATAAAAATATGGTATAATAGGATAGCTAAAATAAATTTATTGGATTTTACAAAAATAAATTTTCACTCTTAAAGATTTTACTGGTTTCTAAGTAACAAAGACTCCTCACAAATTAAAATAATTTGAAGTCTTTCTATAAAATTAAAATATATTTTTTAATTAATAATAATATAACAAAACTAATATCCCTTTCATTGCTAAAGACAATTTTCCTTAAATTCTCTCATTTCATTGAATTAAAAATAAATTTCAAAAGAACATGGACTCCTAACAAATTAAATAATTTGAAGTCATTTCATAAATATAAAATAATATTTTTTAATTAATAATAATTATAACAAAACTAATATCCCCTTTCATGTTTAAGAAAATTTCCTTAAGTCTCTTGTTTCATCAACTAAAATAAATTTCAAAATGATTATAGAACTTTTAATTTTCTCAACCTAAATGAATATTGAACTTATAAACTAAAAAATACACACACATAGTTAATATCAATCTTAATGAATGTGATCCACAGGAACGCAAAAAATTACAAATATAACCATAAATACAAAGATGCAACATAAATAACACTATTTTTCATTAATATTAAATAATGAAATATGCTTACAAACAGAATGGAAATGAGAGTGCTCCCACCATGATAGCTTATCTTGAGAAGAGATGTGGCGGCCTCTGAGTTACAAAGAGGCTCAAGGACCTTTTTATTATTGAACAATAAAAGAAAACCTTAAACAACCAAAAGCCTAACACGAGGAGATGTAACACCAAGAGTTTATGGGTTTATGGGTCGCGTTAGGGTTAGTTGGGCATCGTAACTTGCTCATGTTATTTTTGTTTGACTTGCATGATGCCTCATTGGAAAGATCTCTCTGAGGACTACAATTGAGAACTTGATTTCAATGAAATAACTTGGAAGAAAACTGTCAAAAATGGCGTTTAGGGCTCTGGAAGTTCAAGACCCCAAAAACTCCCAAAAATAGTAAAATGTGCTACAATTAAAGAAACTGAAAAACAAAAAAACAATGGTGGGGTCCATGTGGAATAGGTAGGTGGCCGCCAATATCCACCTGGATCAAAATCAACCATGTCTAAATAAAGAGTACCACATCTAAAGAGTGTGATGTCAGCCAAATGTAAATAATAATAGGAATATAAAGAACTAGAAAATTTAAAAGTGTTGCACATGACCCTTTGCAACAAATTATTGACCTCTTATGTGGAAACATCGGGGTCTACTTAATATTGAGTTCCAAAGGCTCTTAGTGGTACACCTTCAACAGTCTAAAAACATCCCAAAAATAGTAAAATGTGCTACAATTAAGGAAACTGAAAAACAAAAAAACAATGGTGGGGTTCATGTGGAATAGGTAGGTGGCCACCAATATCCACTTGGATCAAAATCAACCAAGTCTAAATAAAAAGAGTACCACATCTAAAGAGTGTGATATCGGCCAAATGTAAATAATAATAGGAATATAAAGAACTAGAAAATTTAAAAGTGTTGCACATGACCCTTTGCAACAAATTATTGACCTCTTATGTGGAAACATCGGGGTCTACTTAATATTGAGTTCCAAAGGCTCTTAGTGGTACATCTTCAACAGTGTAAAAACATCCCAAAAATAGTAAAATGTGCTACAATTAAGGAAACTGAAAAACAAAAAAACAATGGTGGGGTTCATGTGGAATAGGTAGGTGGCCACCAATATCCACCTAGATCAAAATCAACCAAGTCTAAATAAAAAGAGTACCACATCTAAAGAGTGTGATATCGGCCAAATGTAAATAATAATAGGAATATAAAGAACTAGAAAATTTAAAAGTGTTGCACATGACCCTTTGCAACAAATTATTGACCTCTTATGTGGAAACATCGGGTCTACTTAATATTGAGTTCCAAAGGCTCTTAGTGAAACACCTTCAACAGTCTAAAAACATCTTTTATGCTTATGTCTTCATACTTATTGGGCCCTATTAAATAAAACCTCTGCACAATCTGTTGCACAATCTTTTAGCTAGAAGTCGATGAGAGGATACATATAGGTGACAAGCATTGGGCCATTATAAACTTGTCTCATCATCCATGGAACATGAGAAATCTAGAGAAGGGGCGAACGAGAAGATGGTGGAAGCAATTCTTAAGTTAGCAACATTTTCCAATCTTTGTAACATCTTTCTATATGCTTTAGCATTTCTTTTCCACCTATCCCTCTTTCACCTTCTTCCTCTAGTTCGGAAGATGGCTCTAACACCCATTCCTTCTCTCCTCCATGACACTCCCCTTCTCTCATGGTACATGATATGCAACTTCAAAGCCACATGGGCCATAACGCAAAGAAGGGAATAGATGAGCAAGAATCAAGGTTGTATGGCTACTTCATTATGGAGGAGAAGTCAAAAGAGGCATATGCTTAGAAAACAGTGAAAAGGGAACCAGAGGTCTCCCCAAGATCCAAAGGAAAGCATGTGGTTTGACCAAAAAAATTGTGTTTTTCTTGTTGCGTATCTTTGTAGATTTATGCACAACACTCATATAGACAATCCCAAACATTTTTGTAGCTTTGTTATCAATTTTTTTGCAATCTTCTCTTGCACTTGTCATGGACTAAGTACTATCAGACTCATGCTTTCATTAAGGGAACATTTGGTTTCGAAGATGGTCCCAAATATGCCACTCCTGGCATTACTATATCCCACGTTGAAATGAGTTAATTTTTCAAAATCCCTATTTTCTATCTTTGTTTCCATATTTAAAGTATATTGAGACGGAGAAATTTCGTAAAACTTTGGTACCATATTTGTGTTTAACATGAGATTTGAATGTTATTAGCTTTCACACTTCTGGATTTTGACGTGGATTTCAATGTCATAGCATTGACAAGCAGGGATGGAGTATAATTTGACATATAAATGATTTTTCACGAGTAAATTTGTCCATTAAATATATTCAAACTTTTAAATAATAAAAAATGTCAAAACAACGGGGAATGAAGTTGTCTAAACCATGATTTGTTTCATTTTTAAATGTTAAACAAATAGATTTTACATTTAATATATATACAATTCTATTAAAAATAGTTTTTCAAATCCTAATTTAATTAAAAAAATAATATAGGATTAAAATATATTTGTTACGTTAACATGTTCTTTTGCACATATAATGTAATGTGATGTTATGCAATAAATTTGACGAAGTCAAAACTAAATAAAAGAGAAAAAAAAATAAATATTAATAATTATAATTATAATTTAGTTTAGTTTAATGAGTCTAAATCTATTTTAAATTCTTGATCTACTAAGTAGATAGGAATTATCTTAACCCCAGATCTACCAAGTCCAAATGTATTGAGATGCAAAAATATTCGATTACTCTGGGTGCTTGGTAGATCCGAAGTTATGGATCTACCAAGTCAAGAAGGATCAAATTTCTTGAGATGCAAAGAGATTTAATCATTCTTGGTGCTTGGTAAATCCTGAGTTATGGACCTACTGGTTAAGCGGAGAGACACTCTAGTATGGTAGACTTGTTTAACATTTTGAATTGGTCAAATTACATAACAAATCAAATAAAATAAAGTAATAATTAAAATAAAATAGTTTGACAAAAAATTGCTCAGTGAAAATCACATAGGACAAAATCTCGTGGATCGAACCAATTAGTGTGGTTCATCTTCAAGAGAAAATGAAGAACATGATCTAGGCATAGAGATAAATTGATGTAGAGAAAAGCTAACTAGCCTATTCGAAGTATCGAAATAAATAGATATAGAGAAAAACTAACTAGTCATTAAATTATAACCGTTAGTTTAACTAAAAACCATTATTAATATTAATAAAGTAAAAATTAATTTATGAAAAGAAATAATTTATTCAAAATAAATTTAATTATAAATATAATTTATTTAAAATAATTATATAAACTATAGAAAGAAAATGTTCAAAATAAATTTATTATAAGTAATATTAATAAAAATTCACTAGATTCAATCCCATTTCTTCACCCCTATGACCATCACCCGATTCAATAAGCGTTAAGTGGACTATTAAAAAATCATGAGAAATTAGTCAGTTACAACTACTTGTCATGGAAATGGTCATAGATGAATGAGTTACTTAAAGCCGTTGAATCCCAAAAAATAATATGTAATATAATGCACGACGAAAACCCCTAATACTTAACTCAAAAAGAGTGAAGGGAACTCTACTTGAATGCTTCATGAGGCACAATACTTGCTAAGGTTTTGCAAATGGGATAACAAGCTACGTGGGCTTGATTGTGGGGAAAAGTCCACAGTTAAGCGTGCTTGAGCCAGAGGCGATCTGGGATGGGTGACCTCTCGAGAAGTACTGGTTAATTCAAAAAGAGTGAAGGGAACTCTACTTGAATGGTTCATAAGGCACAATACTTGCTAAGGTTTTGCAAATGGGGTAGCAAGCTAAGTGGGCTTGATTGTGGGGAAAAGTCCACAGTTAAGTATGCTTGAGCTAGAGCCAATTTGGGATGTCTGACCTCCCGGGAAGTCCTGGTTACCGGGTGCAAGCCCCGGAAGTGATGATTGACGCTATGTGATTTATTTCATTAGTTTCAATCCCACTTCTTCACCATTGTGAGCATCGCCCGATGCAATGAGTGTTAAGTGGACTATTCAAAAATCATGAGAAATTAGTCATTTACGACTGCCTATCATGGAAATGGTCATAGATGAATGAATTACTTAACGCAGTTGAATCCCAAAAAATGATATCCATGGACTATTCAAAAATCATGAGAAATTAGTCAGTTACGACTACCTTTCATGGAAATGGTCACAGATGAATGACTTACTTAATGTAGTTGAATCCCAAAAAATGATATCTAATACAATGCACTGCGAAAACCCCCAATATTTAATTCAAAAGGAGTGAAGGGAACTCTACTTGAATGATTCATGAGGCACAATACTTGCTAAGGTTTTGCGAATGGGGTAGCAAGCTAAGTGGGCTTGATTGTGGAGAAAACTCCACAGTTAAGCGCACTTGAGCCAGAGGTGATCTGGGATGGGTGACCTCCCAAGAATTCCTAGTTATTGGATGATGATTGACGCTATGTTATTTATTTCACTAGTTTCAATCCCACTTTTTCATCCCCCAGAAGCAATGAAATGCTAAGTGGACTATTCAAAAATCATGAGAAATTAGTAAGTGGACTGTTCAAAAATCATGAGAAATTAGTCAATTACGACTACCTCTTATAGAAATGGTCATAGACATAATGCAATGAGTGCTAAGTGGACTATTAAAAAATCATGAGAAATTAGTAAGTTACAACTACCTCTCATAGAAATGGTCATAGACATATAGTGCTAAGTGGACTATTCAAAAATCATGAGAAATTAGTCAATTACGACTACCTCTTATAGAAATGGTCATAAACATAATGCAATGAGTGCTAAGTGGACTATTCAAAAATCATGAGAAATTAGTAAGTTACAACTACCTCTCATAGAAATGGTCATAGACATATAGTAAGATTATAATAGCTAATTTGACTCAAAAACTATTATTAATATAATACTAAATAAAGTGGACTATTCAAAAATCATGAGAAATTAGTAAGTTACAACTACCTCTCATAGAAATGGTCATAGACATATAGTAAGATTATAATAGTAAGTTACAACTACCTCTCATAGAAATGGTCATAGACATATAGTAAGATTATAACAGCTAATTTGACTCAAAAACTATTATTAATATAATACAAAATAAAGTGGACTATTCAAAAATCATGAGAAATTAATCAGTTACAACTACCTCTCATAGAAATAATGGTCATAGACGAATGACTTACTTAACCCAGTGGAATCCCAAAAATAATAATAAATAATATTATTAATAAAATGAATAATAATAATAATATTAACAAACAAGAC
>APFE031190380.1:31912-44732 GCA_000404065.3 Pinus taeda | reverse complement strand
TTTTCAGATTTATAGCCATTTTTTTCAATTTCCAAGGCCTCCCTAAATTTACAATCATGATGGTCAATCCTTGCAATAACCCTAGCCATGTGATGATTTGTCTTTTCCCCAAAGTGTGCTGATCCTCCAACCATCGTCTCTTTTCAAATTTATAGCCATTTTTTTCAATTTTCAAGGCCTCCCTAAATTTACAATCATGATGGTCAATCCTTGCAATGACCCTAGCCATGTGATGATTTGTCTTTTCCCCATGTTCTTGATGTCAACAGCCTGCTCATAAGTCCTTTGATTGATTGATCGACAATTTCACCAATATATGGAGTCCCACAAGAGCAAGGAATGACGTAAACACATTTCCCATCTTTCCTATTTTAAAAAGTCCTTTGATTGATTGATCGACAATTTCACCAATATATGGAGTCCCACAAGAGCAAGGAATGACATAAACACCTTTCCCATCTTTCCTATTTTAAAATAGTTTATTTACAATAGTTTTTTTTGATTCATATAATATATCTAAAAATAATATTTTATTTATATAATATAATATTTTATTCGTTAATAATTAACATTTTAGAATTTCACTATGTAGGGTAAGCTTATGTACTTATTTAGAAAAAACATATTTCCTTTAACAAATTTAAAGAATAATAAATATTTCTAATAAAATTAAAATATATTTTATTAATAATAATTACAACAAAACAAATATCCATTTTTATCATTAAAACAAGATCCTCTCTCCTCTCATTTCAACAATTAAAATAAATATGGAAAACACAAACAAATACTTTTATTTATATTTCAAAAGTAATATATACTTTTTTTTTTAATTATGTGGTAAAACCTATCATAACTCATTTGTTAATGGGTGAAAATTATTATAATTTGATATTAGCATTGATAATGTAAACTAACTCATCACTATTATTTCAAGAAAATCAGATAGCTAAAATAACTTATTAGTACTTTATAAAAATAAATTTTCACTCTTAAAGATTTAACTTATTTCTAAGGAACATGGACTCCTCACAAATTAAAATAATTTGAAGTCTTTCTATAAAATTAAAATATATTTTTTAATTAATAATACTTATAACAAAACTAATATTTCCCCTTTCATTGTTAAGACCAATTTCCTTAAGTCTCTTCATGTGCATCAACTAAATTAAATTTCAAAACAACATGGACTCCTAACAATTCAAATAATTTGAAAGTCTTTCTATAAAATAAAATTATATATTTTAATTAATAATAATTATAACAAAACTAATATCCCCTTTCATTGTTAAAACAATTTCCTTAAGTCTCTCATTTCATGAACTAAAATAAATTTCAAAACGATTATAGAACTTTTAATTTTCTCAACCTAAATGAATATTGAACTTATAAACTAAAAAATACACACACATAGTTAATATCAATCTTAATGAATGTGATCCACAAGAATGCAACAAATTACATATATAACCATAAATACAAAGATGTAGCAGATATAACACTATCTTTCATTCATATTAAATAATGAAATATGCTTACAAACAGGATGGAAATGAGACTAGCTCAAGCCATGATAGCTTATCTTTAGAAGAAATGTGGCGGCTACATGTCTCTTAACTGAGTTATAATGAGGCTCAAGGGCCTTTTTATTATTGAACAATAAGAAAAACCCTAAACAACCAAAACCCTAACATGAGGAGACGTAACACCAAGAGTTTATGGGTTTATGGACCCGTTGGGGTTAATGGGCATTATCTTTGTTTGACGGGCATGATACCTTGTTTGGAAAGATCTCTCCGATGACTACAATTGAGAACATGATTTCAATGAAATCACTTAGAAGAATATTGCTAAAAAATGTCGTTTAGGGGTCTGGAAGTTCAAGACCCAAAAAACTGCCAAAAATAGTCAAATGTGCTACAATTAAGGACACTGAAAGACTGAAAAAAACAATGGTAGGGTCCATGTGGAATAGGCAAGTAGCCACCAATATCCACCTGGATCAAAATCAACCACTTCTAAATAAATAAATAAATAAAGTGAAATATTAGCCAAATGTAAATAATAATGGGAATATAAAGAACTAGAAAATTTAAAAGTGTTGCACATGGCCCTTTGCAACAAATTATTGACCTCTTATGTGTAAACAATGGGGTCTACTTAATATTGAGTTCCAAAGGCTCTTAGTGGTAGACCTCCAACACTCTAAAACATCTTTTATGCTTATGTCTTCATACTTATTCAGCCCTATTAAATAAAACCTCTGCAACCAAGTAATTTAAATGGTAAATTTAAACAAATTTTCATCAAAAATTGAAATTAATGAACTTCACAAAATTAACAAAATTAAGTTAAATCAAGTGAATAGATGAAGATACCTAATGTTTTCACTTTTTATTGTTTTGATTTTGATTATTTTTTAGCTTTAAGGCTTTAACCATGGAACATGACCATTATAACTATGACTATGTTCTCATTATTATTCTTATTCAATGTTTAGCCTAATATAATAGATAGATATTACTCAAAGTCCTAATTAAGTCTTTATTTTTCTATTTGGAGAAATAAAAAATTCATGTTTATCTTTTTATTTGGAAAAAGAAAAAATCATGCTTTTACATAACGGAAAAAAGACCTTATGTCGTTGAAGGCTTTTTCCCGACCTTCCTTCTTTTTGTGGTCAAATGATGTAGTCCACCTTTTTTATTTGGAGAAATAAAAAATTCATATTTATCTTTTTTATTTGGGAAAAAAATAATCATACTTTTAAATAACCTTTGTTACAATACCATGAACCAATACCTAAATTAAATATCTTAAAATCATCCTAACTCATTTCAGCCCCTATCAACCCATAATATTTGTAAAAAAAAAAATTAAAAAATTCAGATTATTATAATATATCTTATCAATCTTGATAAAGGAAAAATTATAAATATATTGATTGTGTGGTACTTTTTACTTTATTGATATTGATGATGAACTTCTTTTTACTTTTAAAAAACATATTTCAGTATCAACTCTAATTGTTTTTAAAATATATTTCAGTATCACCTTTTCTTTTTTTAAACATATTTAAGTATTTTTTTTTTTTAAGAAAACAAATTTCAAATCATTGTAATATCCCCGTCAATCTGGGTCAAGGCAGGATCATAGAGTAATGAGCTTTTTCCGAGCTGGTGTCGTGAACAACAAGCATACCTATTTATAGGTATTTTCATGGCCTCATGTAAACTGCATGCATCAATTCTCAGAACTCATAAAAGGACTCTGTTGGATGCATTAATTGCTGCTCAAGTAAGAGTAGCAATTTAATGGATTGGAGCCAGAGGATGCGTGGTTTGTACACAACTGTCTCACAATTTGTTTTGTCAATGGGGCTGGAGTAGTATGCAACTAGCACAGGTTCAAGCACAGAAAATACAGTGTCGATGGCAGGCAGCAGAAGGCTCGGCGATGCGACCGGATCACCGCAGGACATTGTTCCGGTTCCTTCAACCACGTCGTCTAGTGCGCCAGTACCCATGACGGCATGTTCCCTACAGTTGATGCCAGTCAGTGATGAATTAAGGAATTTACAGCCAGATGATCAGGTTAGGTTTTTGCCAAATTAGGGATCTATTTAGATATTCGAATATCTCACTCCTGTTTAGTTCTTCTTTTTACATTTGAAAAGTTCTCTCCGCTGAGATGCCACCATTGCGAATCTATTCTGTTAAATTCCTCATCACTTGGCCCTGGCCCTGGCCCTAATGGGATGAAATATCCTGTATGCATCAATAGGTATTTTCTTTTTGAAGTAGCAGAGTATGACTTGACAATTGGGTGAAAATGTTCACTGAGCTTAAAGGCTAATTGGATCCCTCTCTGCCTATATTAAATCTGTATTTAATATAGTTCTGTATTTAAAATAGTTATATACGGGTTATTTGAATATGAAGATGCCACAAACACCTATGTCCTAATTATGCTGTCTGTAATTATTCCTGACATGAATAATAACATTGAAGATTGCTGGTTTCAGAGTACCGCGAAGAAAAGCCAAGGCCCTACCATCGGGTTGATGGTCTCTGCCCTACCTTCTCTGGCCACGTTTAGCATTCTTGGGGTGAGCTTAAAGTCAACACTTATGGCCTTTCCAACATTTCATGCTAATTATACCGTTCTGAAATTTCTGACTGTAACTTGAACTGTATATTTGGGCGCTTGCGTTTTCTCACATTGAACAGAGGCCTAATGTTTTGCACGAATTGACAGGTGATGATCAGGTTCGGCTTGGAAATCTTATTAGGACCCGGCATTGCAGGCTTAACTGCAAGCAACAGTCCGCTATTCATCGATCTCCCTGTTAATATGGTAAAAACTTGCTCATGTAATTCGTTACCCATGTTGAATCGAAGCTACCACAGATTTGGGATGATGGGGAAAGGGCTGGACTAACATTGTTGTGAGTGAGCGAGAACAGGTGGGCTGTTTCTTCATGGGCTGGGTGGGATCAGTTCTGAAGAAAGAAATAACGGATATATCACCATTGTTGGCGATAGGTCTGAGCACAGGTCTCATGGGAAGTATTACAACATTCTCTTCGTGGAACCAGTCAGTCATATCAGCCATCACCCATGGCTATATTTTACAGGGCATATGTGCCTTATTTATTGGTAAGTTGGTCATTTATAATTGCATTAAGAGAAAATAAGGCAATATACAGCTTTAAAGAAGACGTATCAATTTATTTTTATCTTTCCCTGAGTGTCTGAGTTTATATAAATTGCAGATTCTGGGCATTTGCTTTATTCTTTTTTCTTTGGAAATAGAAAATATTGTAATTTTATTATTTCTTTGAAAATATTGCAAAATTGCATTATCCAGATGTTTTTTCAAGTAATTTTTTTTGTTAATTGCTTTTATTCACATTTTCCAGATGTTTTTCTGGTACTTTTTTGTTAATTGCTTTTATTTGGGACATTCTAAACTTTTTAAAATATACAGTTATTTTCTAGTTTCACTAGATCTAGTATATCATGAAAAAATACTTCACTTATTCACTAAGAATGGATATCCTTTCAATGTTAGAGATATAGATATGATTTTAATATCTATAAATAGAATTGAATATTATGATCAAATTTGTTAAAGAGTGAACTTTGATGAGAGAGTAAAAAACCTTGTAGAGAGCATTTTTTTGCTCTGGTATTATTTAATGAAAATGAAGGGTAATATTTTGAAATCTTTTCATTTTTATTTTCTGTTATCATTCAAATATCATGTTATATTAGAATTTCAGTTTGTATAAACTATCAGTGTTCATATTTCTGTTTGCGTATACATGTTAAAGAGCAAGATGGTTAAAAAATATTTGACCTTTTAAGACAGAATTTGAAACACATTGCCACATATTTGTTCATCTTTTATCTATTTAATGACAACTTGAAAATCACCAAACACTTATAAATTGTTAATTTCTTTATCATTTACAAACAATAATATTAATTTTAGTGCCATTAATTCTAAGTAATTTTGTGACTCCTCCCTCAATTCTGCCTTAAACTTAATGGAATGATTATATTTAGAAATTAGGATCTCTCCCCCTCATAGAGATCAAGATTCCCTTCTTACATCCCATCAAATAAAGCCCAAGGAAAGCTCTTATCAATTTGTTCTATGTTCACCACCCTCGCTGAGTTTTCTTCCTTGTCTTATGGAAAATAGCTCAATATGTTTGCCCATTGACTGCACACTTGTGGAGGAATGTGTTTTTATGCAAAATTTGAAAGCTTCCTAGCCAACCATATGCTCATGTCACTATGAATGGAAGAGTTTTAAACACTTTTCTTTATGGATTCCCTGTCCAATTCCTCAAAGCTACTTCAGTGGAATCTTCTAACTAGACATTTTATCTTCTAACTAGACATTTTTCAATTCTTTTAGGAGCCCCACTTCTAGCCGCACCTGTTTTGAATAATCAGAATCCACAATCAAATGACCTTTTGTCTTTTTAGTGAATTTGGGAAAATCTCATTTTACATACATTTTCAATCTCTATTCTGCAATTTATCCCAAATTAATACTTTGTTCATGAATAAACCTCTAATACTTTGTTCATGAATAAACCCCAGATAAACAGCTTTGCTCCATTTCATTGGATGCATAGAATCTGTAAAACACATTTTCCAGCCCCCTCCCAATCCCTCTTCTGCAATTTGTCTCAAGTTAATACTTTGGATTTCATCAATAAAACACTACATAACAGTGTTGTGTTGTTCCATTTTTATGGTAGGTAAGGAATCTGCAATCAATATAAAAACAATTTTTTCCTTATATACAGAATTATAAATAGATTAGGAAATAGATTTGTCTCAAGTTAATACTTTGGATTTCACCAATAAACACTATTTTTTCCTTATATACAGAATTATAAATAGATTAGGAAATAGATTTGTCTCAAGTTAATACTTTGGATTTCACTAATAAACACTATATAACAATGTTGTTCCATTTTTATTGTAGGTAAGGAATCTGCAATCAATATAAAAACAATCTTTTCCTTATATACAGAATTATAAATAGATTAGGAAATAGAGCCTACCATGTGGTGATCACTATGCTATGAAATATTATGTAAACAACCATAAAATTTGAAGTTAAAATTCCGGTGAGTCAAACAAAAAAATCAGAAAATAAGATAAATATCACACAGGTACTTGGAACTTCTGAAGCGGTTACTTGTAAGAAGTGACTAAGTACATATAGTTATAAATAAATGAGGGAAAAGGACAAAATATCAATTGGCTAGTTCCAACATGTCAAGAGGGAAGAAGATTAATGACAGGTGAATGGTCAAGTTTGTCATCAGCTAATTAAAAGCAATGATAATACAGGAACTAAGCTAGCACAGATGTCCTTCTTGGATGGCATGCAAACAGCCAAGCTTCTGAAAAAGCTGGCGTTTCACAACCATCTACCACAGAGGAGCTCTGAGAACAGAGACTACAAGGTGCAGTGCATCTTTATTCTGGCTAGTTCATTGATGTGGATAGGGTCAGCAGTTCTGTCTATTTTAGACGTTCATAATCCAACAAGGAGAAAGCTATGGATGGGCTGCGCAGTGGGGCCTTTGGGAACTTGGATGCGCTGGTTTCTCTCAAAACTCAATGGCCAAGGTATCACCATCGGTTCCCGCCCGCGTTTCAAATGGTTTCCACTTGGCACCTTCCTCGCCAACACGGTGGCAGTCATTGCGGAGGCTGGCATGGCTCTTTACCAATGCAGAGTAAGTCCTAATGCTGATGCTGTAATGTTTGGTTTAAAAAAAAAAAACTGGATGAAACTAACTTAAATTAAATTCCTCCTAAATTATACCAAACTAGCTAGCTTGGGGATAGTTTTTAATTCTGAGATTATGATCTTGCAGAACATCTGGATAAACTGTGGGTTTTTTTTAATTGCAGACTCCAGATCACAGTATGAAGTTATTAATGGAATCCTTTCAGCTGGGTCTGCCCGGCTGCATGAGCACCGTGTCTTCCATGATATCAGAGATGCACTCTCTCAGAGAAGGAAGTAAACCATGGAGGGCTCAATTTTATCTCTTTATAACTATTTCTTCTGCGATGGCTTTCTCTTTTGCCATATTTTCAATTCCCATTTTGATTTTTAAAACAAAGCACTGTTAGAGTCTGCCCCCTCTTCATATTCTTCTTCCAACTCTACTGTTGCAGAACGCCTTACCCACATATCAAATAATTATATAGTCTGGCGATCTTTCCTGTGAATTTTGTACAACCGTGAAGGTCAAAATTTTGTCTTTGGAACAGAGCAGAGCAGTGCGGTGTCCACTTTAAACGGGATAATAAGCAGTGAAGATCAGCATATCATTACTGAATTGTCTGTACAAGACAATGGACCAATCTGCATTTATATGAGTCCTCCTGATAGTGGAAGCCTATCCCGAGTCTCACCTGGTGGGAAATTTTTGATATCTGAACTACATCTTCATCTATAGTTAGTGATGATATCACGCACAATATAAAAACCCTTTCCAGGGGTCACAACTGTCTGTGCGGAATGAGAAAAGTAAATCTCTGAAACATCAGGGTCAGAGTTTTGGATCCCGCTTCCCACATTGGGTCCCAACTGTCTGTTACGAATGAGATTTTGTCTGTGACGAATGAGAAAAGTAAATCTCTGAAACATCAGGGTCACAGTTTTGGATCCCGTTACTTTTTTAAAGCATTGTACAAGGTTTGAATTGTTTCTTTGATCATGGTTTTTTTTGGCAAAATTCTAAATGAAGTTGAAACAGTTGGAAAAATCTAGCCTTTTCAGATCACGAGTCAGATTCACCAGATAAAAAAACGTAAAACGTGCAGAATATGCTATTTCTGGGTCATATAAACCAAAAAAAAATAATAACATAAAGCATGCAGGGTACACCTTTTCTCCGGCATAAAATTGTTTCATGAAACTGCATTTATTTCGTCGGTCATAAAATTACTCTGGTAGGATTAAAAAAGTAAATTTGTGTAATTATACCATTTCTTAATTATAAAATTATTTTAGGATAGAGTGGCTTCAATTTCTTGCTTTCAAATCCTTAAGTACTATATCCAAGAGTGAACCAATTTTTCAAATCCTTAAGTACTATATCCAAGAGTGAACCAATTAACAAACCTTGTAGTAGAAGAGAAAATTGAGTTTCTATGATTCAAATCTAATATTTATGAACAACCCATCATGTAATTTCCTCCTAGAACTCATATATGGCATTAACATGAGGTAAGCAATGGACAAAGATGTGGATGCAAACCATGTTGTTGATGGGGGACAATTGATAAGACCCTCCAACCACTCTCACACACCCCTCATAATCATCACCTATATCTATGATTAGCATTTGAATTGTCCCCTTGGCTCCACTGCAATTCCTTTTTGGTTAAGGCGAACTCAAGCTTAGAATTTCCCTCCTTGACCCCAAACATCTCTTGTTTTGGAAGGAATTGACTTTAACAATGTTGATAATTTCAAGTCTTTCTCATTTTTAGGGGGGTCTCATTTGACTCCTCAAATGGGCCTCCTCTTGTTATTTTGGCCATAAATTTAGTTCCTCCTTAAGCTATTGTTGTGCTTTTGGGGTCTCTTATCTCGCTATGTGTGTTTCAAAGGTGGGTTGAGAGGCGTGTATTGAGGACTGGGATTACTTTGGTCATTGACTCTTAGGGATGCATCAAATTCTAGGATGTTGCAGCATCAAACCTTCTCCCCACCTAACAACATATGGCATTAAAAACACCCCCAAATAGAAGCCCACACCCTTTACTAACATCAACAAATCAACATGGATTATACAGAACTCTGCAAAACATAACAATCATTTGAAAGCCATGAAATCATGATTAGTAGACTAGAGATTCAATTGATGACTTATTATGACAAATGAAGTTCCACGAACAACCAAATTTGCTCCCAATATTTAGGACTCCACACAAATAAAGTTGTCACAAGTTCCCAATCTTCTAGTCTATATGCACATCAACTTGAATTTAAAATTTGGGAAATTTAACTTCAATTGGTTTTTCTTTCCTCTTAGACTATTATTCCTTCGACACCATGGACACATCCCGTTAGCCTTCTCAAAGTTCATATGGAGGGATTCCACGATGAGGCAAATAAAAACAACTATCATCTCGTCCAAAGCCACATTAGAATATTTAGGATGATCTGCTCGCTGATATAGAAAAAGAAAAAAACAACGAACGTGTGACTCCTCTCCTCTTTTTTTTTGTGAACTGGTGCAAAGGATTTTCATTAATAAAAAGGAGTATACAATGAGACTAGATTTCCAAACATAGCAAAAGATATCAATGCGAGAGTATAGAACTCCTCAAAAATACAATAGGAACCAACACTAAAAACCACACAATGCCAACTACCAAGAGACTAGAGCATAAGAGCTAAAGACAAGAACTAAGTGTAAGGACAAATATATGGAAAATATTTTCTAGAACCACATAACAGAGAGACACCATTTAGAAACCAACATATGCCAAAGGAAGAAATTACAGTCGGATTATGAAAAACCCATAAGATCCAACACCTTAAGGGCCCATGCCAAACTTGGATGATGACTAACAAAGAAAGCTTGTCGTGAAACCATTTGCCTGTCATTGCTAAAAAAAAAAAAAAAAATGCATCACAATGCCCATATACCAAAGACATTTGACCATATACTAGAAGATGCATCATAGTGCCCATATACCAAAAGAATTAAGCATATACCAAAGGATGAACCATGGTATGAATTTCCAAAAGATGCACCATAGTATGCATTTCCAGAAGATGCACCATAGTAACTATGTACCAAAACTAGTCTCGCAAAGGAGATGTTGAGAAAACCAAGAGAAAGCCCAAAAACCTCCAGCAACAGCCAAGACTTCCATTTATCACTGCATATAAAGTCCATGAAAAACATTGGAAGCCGCAAAAACCACCGGGCATCCAAAAAAACAAAACCTCGAAGGTTGTGACCCATCTTAATGAAATGATATAACAGTGAAATTTGGAGTGTTTTCAACAGGTGGGTCAATAGGTTCTCTAAGTGGGTTGGTCAGATCACCTGACCCTGAGTCTAACACCACATAACCTTCCACCCGACTGAGATGAGCATCTATATCATCAAGGAAATATTACATGTCCTTGAGAAGTCATTTGATATCCTTCTTACCAACAAAGAGCTTATAGTTATCAACTTGTTTGTCTTGTAAGACCATAGAAAAAGAGTAACCAGTTTTTTATGAACAGAGAGAGAATGCAAAAAGTGCAGTCTCCTCTTCCTAAAATTGCATGGGTTTGGAAGCCATTTTTACCCCTGACCTTCAATTCCTGAATAAAAAAGCAAGGGTTATTCCCAAACTCATGTAATTCCATCAGAATAATTTCCCTTCGCACTTCCAAAAGGATTGAGTCAAAATAAGAGGCAACTAAATCCCAACTAAACAATCGACGATGATGAGGAATAACATTAATAACACCTCCTTTGTGGCTTTTCATTCTCTAAGAAGGAGGAATGGTAACTAGAACAATGGAGTAATTCTAACAATGCAAGAGAGAGACATGACCAACAAAACAACCATGGGAACTAAACATTGAACCTTGACAACCCAACTAGAACACACATAAATCATCTCCAAACTCCATACACAAGTCCCAAAACCAAGACAAGCGGACAAATCACTACAAAATAAGAGCATAATGCTCTAAAAATCCCACTCACAAGACACCACATTAACTCGTAACATAGTCAGACACCCCACTAAGCTGCACCCAAGGAAAATTATCATCCAAGCGTTATCCACAATGGATGAAATTATATGGAAAAAAAAGGAGAATTCCTAGTGAAGATTACAACACCCTAGTTTCCCAAACCATGAGTAAGCATAAACTTACAGGAAGGAAAGTAACAAAACACCAAAAATGCAGAGTGCACCTTCTAATAGAAAATGGAAACCCTTGACCTAAATCCAGACAAAGAAATTGCTTGGATACTAGCAACTAGAAACCAAAACTTGGCAAGGGAATAAGATGTCTGTAAAATCATAGTTGTGGAGGGTCAAATTGTAAATGACGACCACCAGTTCGAAGTCAAGGCCGTGTTCTGTAACATGCAGGAACAAAATAAAAAACATTGACTAAAATCTCTCAACAATATAGCAAGCATCCGAAATGAGAAAATCCCTATTCCACCTAGCCTAATATGTCATTGACAACATCAAAGCATAGAAAAAATCCTCCCAAGCAAACAAAACGCACTTCACAAAAATACGAGAGATAGTAGGGTGTGTATATCACCCCACCACCATTGCATTGCAACACATACATTCACCACCCTAGCCGAGTATCCATACATTTATATTGAAAGGACATGAGTTTATAACCTCGAACCTAGACACTCATTACACGCCACACCATTCCAGTTTATGGACACGTGTGAGTCGTTCACACCGATCAACATTAATGCTCTCCTTTGGTTACACCCCCATCAAGGATTCTCTTTTTTTTTTTTTAATTTTGAATGTTCTATAAAATTTTCCTTTTTTCTAACACTTTTTTGAGTAATCTATGTAATCAGACTCTTTAAAATCCTATTGTATTGGAAAATCTCTTCAATTTAGTGACCAACTTTTAGGATGGACAATTATATCTCTTTAGTGCTAAAGACATGTTCTAATTTACTGTTAGAAGATCATTTGCTGAGATTTCCTTTATTTTTTCTTTAATTATAATTTATTTATTTATTTGGTTTCAATTAAAAAGGAAAAAAAAGAAAACATGAAAAACTAAATAATTTGAGTTAATAAAAAATTTCAGTTCAATTAAATTTTTTTTCTAAAAAGGATAAAAAAATATTAGCTAAACATGTTATCATTGAAAAATATTCCTTTCAAGATCCTTGATTTAATAAAAGCTTACTATTTAATTAAAAAGAAAATATTCCTTTCAAGATCCTCCATTTAATAAAAACTTTCTATTCAATTATCTTTAGTGCTAGAGACATGTTCTAATCTATTATTACAAGATCATTTCCTGAGATTTCCTTTATTTTTTCTTTAATTATATATATTTTTTTTCAATTAAAAAGGAAAAAAATAAAACATGAAAAACTAACATTTCTAAATTTAAATAATTTGATTTAATAAAAAGTTTCTATTTAATTAAAAAATGGTATGAAATAGATAAAAAGATATTAGTTATTGACATGTTTTTATTAAAAATTCCTTGATTTAATAAATTCTTTCTATTCATTAAAAAGAAAATATTCCTTTCA
>APFE031190380.1:14752-31393 GCA_000404065.3 Pinus taeda | reverse complement strand
TTAACAAATTTAGTGTAAATATATGAAATGTTATTATTTTAAATTTTATCATTTTAATTTGTGAAATAGTTGTAGATGGTGGATTTCTAAAAGCATGTTATAATTGTCCATTGCAAGTGATTAAGATATGTTTTTGGAGATATTCTATATATTTATAAGAATAATTTCGGTGTAAAACACATAGAGAAAGACTTATTTCCGACGCGTTTCGAACCAACTAGTGTGGTTCATCGTCAGGACAAGCTGAAGAGACAGATCTAGTCTAGCGTGTTAAATAGCTCGAGCAGAGATTCCAACAAATAAACTAACGCATAAACATTTAAGATTTGTATAATTGAGGCTTCTGTGATCCATCATAGTTATAAGAAGAATTTCGGTGTAAATCACATAGAGAAAGACCTATTGCCGATGTGTTTCGAACCAACTAGTGTGGTTCATCGCCAGGACAAGCTGAAGAGATAGATCTAGTCTAGCGCGTTAAATAGCTCGAGCAGAGATTCCAACAAATAAACTAACGAATAAACATTTAAGATTTGTATAATTGAGGCTTCTGTGATCCATCATAGTTATAAGAAGAATTTCGACGTAAATCACATAGAGAAAGACCTATTGCCGACGCGTTTCTATATATGTCATAATGGGAAACTATGACATGTTTTTGGAGATACATCATATGAAACTATTTCACAAATGTCACAATAGACAATTATGATGTCTTTGGAGATACACCATATACAACTATTTCATAGATGCCACAATGGGTTATCACATCATGTCTTTGGAGACTTGAACCGATTGACTGCCAAGATTACACCAGATACAACTATTTCACAATTGTCAGAATGGGCAATCACAACATGTCTTCAAAGACTTGAATTGATGTAGTTGGGGAGAACATTGTTCACCAAACCACTCCAACTAAGATCCTTTGGCATTTGAATATTTTTAAGATATTCTTTTTAACAAATTTATTATCAATTTAAATTGTTAGTTTAAAATTTGTGTCATTTTAAAGATATGTTTTTTTGTTTGTTAATTAAGAGCTTCTATTGAATCATAAACATTGGCATACAAAGTTCAATGCTTTTCATGCTCATTATCATGGTTCGACACAAGGGAAACAAGACTAATGGCAGTGGAGGAAAATGACTAGTTTTCAATCCATCATTATACTAAAAAAATATAAGTTCAATACTAACCATCCTATGTTTACCTAATTGTCTAGAAGGATTGCCAAAATCACTACATATCCTCTGCTAGGTGTAGCTGGACATCCATCTAACTATGAAAGTAAAATAAAGTTTTTGAAGCTAAAATAAAAGCCAAGAGACCTTGGTGAGCATCATTATTTGGAGGACATTACCAAGGTTAGGTCATGTGCACTTGAGCCTGTTAAAGGTTTGGGACTACACTAAAGATGACCTTTGATATGTGCCAAGAAAGCATCGAGGCTAACCAAATAGGAGCACTGGTGGCGTTGGACCCTTTGGATTTCATTGAGCCATGCAATTATCTCATTATCATCCTCATATTTTTCTTTGAGCACCTGTCCTAGGAGCGTTTTCATTTTCCAATAAAGGGTGATGTAATTAAGGTATTGACTACACTGTCCCTTGGTGTGGCCAAGGTCAGGGACCCAACTAGTAACTTCGGTTTGGATTTCAGAGTTAAGATAGGCTCGATAGTCATTGGTGGTTAAATCTTCTGATTCTTGAATTTTTGCTTGAATCTCAGTTGGGGTAACATATTGGAAAATTGTAGGCTTGGGGCTTACCTAAAGGGTCATGACCCCATACCCCCAATGAGAACACATTCTCTACCATGACATTTCATTTAGGATCAACCAAGAAACAGAGTTGGTAAATCCCCATGGGAGGTGAGGACCAATGAACTAAGCAACACTAAACCAAAACATGGCTAAGAACATAATTAAAAACTATGCCCAGGCTAACAAGAGGGTGGGATGATATAATAACAATTGAGGGAACAATGCAGGGGAGGATCTTTGGGTGAGAATTTGAGCAAGATAAAACCAAAACACCTCAAGAATTCTCAACACCACCAGGACACTCTATACACCAAACATAAAATTCCACCTTGCAGAGAAAACCAAATAGAAAAAATTACAAAGACTAGATATAGGAGAATTTACCACATTGTTGGCGACCAACCAAGCTTTGAGTTATTGTGTTTGCATCTCTATACTATGCTAGATGACTCGTATTCTGAAATGTATTACCCTGCAACTATTCCCATGTACCAAGTTTCCAACTTTGTCTAATGGTGGACACTATAGGGGTCTAAGCCAAGGGGGTGTTCGTAAAATATGATGATCAGGTTGAGACCTTGGGTTTAGGAACATGGGCCAACAAAGGATCTGTTGTACTATATCATAGAGCCGACATTTTCTTATTACTAATGAGAATAAGACATCTCACCCAAGGTGCACCATAACCTTACTTGATTAAGGCAATGGAATTAGGTGTCAGAGGAAATCATTCAGAGCAACCAACACTAGTTCAACTCAAAACTATGACATCAGACATGTAATCAGTGCAAAAGACAATAACTTAAGTATTCACGAGGGCACATAATACACATATGCATTCATAACAAAATTTTAGAAGGGGCACATAAAATCAACATAAGAAGACTCTCAAATGTCCCTGTAACTTCCCTTTTAGTTAAGTTCGACCAGCATTACATTAGTACATGAAGCTCATAACCTTTTCCACAGAAAAAATATTAGAAAGATAGGCTAATACATGAGAAGATGGTCATAGAGTCGTGTGGTGTCTAGAGTCTTTGCAACAACATTTTGGCACATTCGTCTCTCTCCTTCTTTGGCTTTTCCTTCGACATTTTTAACACTACACTCACTTGAATTTTTGCTTCCACCCATGGATGCTCCGTCCTTATCTTCTCGACTAACTTTGTTGCTTGCCTGTGACTGCTTCCTCGATTATTAGCAAACGTTTGGTCTCAATTGTGACTGCACGTGCCTTGATTTCTCTGGCCAATCCTTCGCAACTGCTAGTCACCAGTGATCTCTTTCTCTTTCTTTGTATGTATTCTCTGAGACTTTCCATCGGTCATCTTTGGTCAAAATGTTGTCAACTGCCAAACCATCAACAAAATATGACAAAACTTAATCCTCAAAACAAAGGACCCAACAGGCCCCTATCAAAGTCCATTGACTCTTCCCCGAGTCAATCGTTTGCTGGGGCTATTGGTGCTTCCTCCTGTGCTGCTCCCCCTTGGCTTGTTCCTTCAAACGAAGGACCCAACTCTAGAATAGACTCAATGGCTAAATTCTTAAACCGTGTGTATTTAGTGAGTGTCATATTCCATGAGCCTATGAGAGTGATTTCTTGATCGGTGAACTGTGTTGCGAGTTCGACCATTGGTTGTGTAGGGTGGGTCATCAAAAGGGTATTCCATAGAGAGTTTGCCTCCTCGTTGATATTCTGGAACATCTGAAAGTGATTTTGTGTTGGTGGCTTAAGGTCTCAGAGAAGACTCTTAGTATTTCTCGATTCATCCATAATTTGTTAGATTCAAATTTCGATGACATCTACCTGTGCTAAGAGCTCTTTTCACTAGGTTTTGTCTTTGGTAACCATGGTTTAATTGGATAGATGATTAGCTTGGTTTTACAGTGGGTAAACCGATTGATTTTTCTTTTCCAGGAAACCTGACCAGTTGTGAACTTGTGCTAAGAGTCTTTGAGCTTCCTTCATTGTCTAGATGATAAAGGATTTCAGACAAGCCACTTCCATAATTTTTTGGTCGATCTCGCTGGAAAAATTTGTTGATGGATTTAGTAGCACCCTCAAAGTGCTGACAATAGTTCTCTTGAGATCTTTTTTCGCTGAGACGAGATCAGTACAAATAGTTTTAATATGGTTGCAACACTCAGAAAGGGTGCATGCCGAAAAATATTTTGGTGCATCTGCTTATGATTTTGGCAACTAAGGGCCAAAGAGCCTGGAGCTTTGAACTGACTTCCTCAATCCGTGTCTATAGTGCCTACTTCTCCTAAATAATTTGGTCTCTTTCTGCTACTATGGAGAGAATTTGTTGTTGCTATTGATCATGTTCTACTGCCAGATTGTTGTGCAACGCTTCCGCTTCGCGTGCATCCAGTTGAATGAAAATGAAAAGTTGGGTCGACGACCAACTTTGGAGGTCATCAAGGATCATAGTGGTGGGTCCAGGGTACCGAATTTGTAATGGCTAGCCACTGGCAACTGATTTCTTCGACGACACTTGTGGTGAGGTATCTCGTTTTGAGGGTTCAACGGTTTGAGTACTATTATGGGATGGGCTAGATTGCAGTGGTGGAAGAGAGACGAGATTGGAAGTAAGGGGTGAGATGTGTATGATATATGTGCCTAGGGTCTTATAGTTAATAGTCTGAATGGTGACCATTAGCGGGCCTGATTCAAGTAGTAAAGATAATAGAGATGTAGTTATAGACTCTATGTTTTAAGGGTGAATTGTAAGTGCCTTATTTGTATTGTTCGTAAAGGGTTGGATAAAAAAGTCTACCTCCAATTCTATTTTAGTACCCATTAGATTTCCAAAATGAATTACTAAGATGGTGGCTGAGGTGGAGATTGTGTGAGGTGATGGATCACGTAACATCGAGGATGATGTAGGGGGTGGGTTTTCCCCAGTGACTAGTGTATTGGTATGCGATTGTGGTTCCTAATCGGTGAGAAGGACCACTTGAGAAGAGGTAACCTTATGCTATTTATTGGGAATGGACAATGGTTTGGTAGTAAGCAGGAAATTATTCCTGATGGTGGGTTCGATATGTGAATGAGGGTCTATTGGGGGAATTGAAGCAATGGCTAGGCTGCAGGTCAAAGTAGAAATACTAGAACTAATAAATTCATTAAAGGAAGGGAAATGATTTATTGACTCCCCGAGGTCCTCTAGAGTATTGTGGAAGTTCATTATCTTCTTCTCAAGCTTCTTGATGACTGGATTGGGTGTTTCTTCTCCGATTCACTTCTTGGAGGCGGAAGGGGTTTCTCTAGGCAGTGGCGCAGGCAACATTCCTTCAAACAAATATGTATTCCTCCCTTCTTGAAATATTCCATCCGAACGAGGCCAGGATGAGACTTAAATGTTGAATGCTTCCTATGAGAGAAGAAATGGTTGGGCCTGCATTTGAAACGTGCTTGGGTTGATGCACTTAGGCCAAACCCAAGTGTTTCCAGGGATTATGCCAAACCATATATCTTGTGAATATTCATCTAGGAACATTGGTGGGATCCTGGACATAGCTTCGGTGATGTCCAACATTTTATGGTACCATCCCACAAAAGAAGCCTCATTAATTTCCTTGCTGCTAGGATCCCTAGAGGTCTGCCATGGTGAATATTTAAGGGCAAGGGGCTGCTCATCAACAACCAGTGCTATCTCTCTACCTTCTGGTGGGCACCACTTCCACATTTCTAAGGAAACAACAACATATCCATAAATAAAATAATTTTTCGTCTTGTAGATATCCTCACAAGATTCAAAGTGTTCACGCAACAAGAAAATGCACCAATTCAATTGTGTGCCCTATACATAGGCTTCCGTGACTAAGATAGTATCTAAGGTACATTCACCTCTTGAGAAATGGCGCATGAGATTTCCCACAATTGTATAACAAACGAATTTGATGTTAGGATTATTAATTGGTTCAATCAGGGCTCCGTTACCACCATATTGAGTGTTGTATTTTTTGTACTAGTTGTGGTTGCCCGTCTTCTTCCCCCACTTGGAAGTATTCTAGAAAGCAGTTGACATTGTGGCTCCTACATCAGAAAACCCTGTGAGTTTGTGAATGTCAACGACATGGATTGGGTTTTTCTTGTCAAGCCATAAAGACCTTCCATGAATTCTAATTATGAGGGATTTGGTACATTACATCGTTGTTCCCGCAGTGCCAAACACTGGTAGACTCATCAAATTTAGTAGTGTCAACCTCTGTAAGTCTATGAAATCTTCTTTATTTCTTGATGGCTGGCTTCCTTTAGATTTGGAAACAAATTCTGTATAAAATTCACATTTGAGTGCTGGAAAATGGAATGAGTTTGAGAGGTCATTATCCACAAGTGCAACTTTGTCATGTTTTCCATAGAGAGACTCAATTTTAATGATTCTGGGGTTGGGTTTAGGTGTTGGAACAAATATTATGGTCTTATTCATAGTCGCATTCCGATGATGATACACAAGGGACATAGGGGGTTTGGAATTGGGTTGAGGACTAAGGAAATTCAACAGAGGCTCTAGACTGGGAAATTTGACCACCCATACTTCACTATTGAAACTTATCGTTTCTATGCAAACTAAATAGAAAGACGTGATATGACATTTTTGATTTGAACAATTAACTAATTAATACAATAACTTTCCATACTTGATTCTAATCGTGGCAGTAACGACGATTGTGACGACCTGGACGTGATAGGGTGATGTAAAAACTTAAAAAGGCAGATGACAATGATGGTTAATTATGATGTTATGATGATACATTCCTCGAAATTGATGACCATATCATGTCAGGGATATTAAGAAAGAGATATCCCAAATTCATAATGACGCAGGGGATTATTACTAATTATTATGGATAAGATTATTTCCACGTGCAACTCCCTGACCACAAGAGGTTGTGGAGAGAGGCATTCAACTAACGCAACTAAAAATTCACAAGAAATTATTCGTAATTGACTCACTGAATTTGATTAATGGAACTTAAATTAAATAAATGACATAAATAAAAAGGATTGTCATAACTAAAATAACTGTTTGACTCTACCTAAACCTAACTATGATCCCCTTTCAGAGATCAAACCATTTTGATGTAGAATTGGTAATGCCATGGAAAGGCTTCAGGCATGTGAAATTCACCCAACTAGGCAATAGGACTCTATCCAGTTGCGCAATCTTGACAGCCCCTGATTCTTTTACTTCCGCAACAATGAATGGTCCTAATCAATGCATTTTCAAATTTCCATAATGTTTTTGGAACTTGTTATTGTATAAAAGAATATGATATCCAATTGCAAAATATTTATGCTTTATGTGTCGGTAATGCCATGCTTTCTGCCTTTTCTTCTTGACAATTTTGTGGAAATATGCCAGAAACCTAGCTTTTTCCAACTTCCAAAGCTCTTCCAGCCATTTTGAAATCGATTCATCTTCAGAAATGTGAGTGGATTGTGCAATAAAAGGTTGGTGATGGTGAATTCAGCGGGTACTATGACTTCTCATCCATACACTTGCTATAAGGGTGTGCACTTGTGCAAGCGCTGGCTTAAAAGTTATACGATAAGCCCATAATGTGGCTAGCACTTGCTCGTCCCAGTCATCTCGATTGACAAAGCATATCTTGGTGAGTCCCCTTTCAAAGATTTTGTTAAAATCTTCCACAATACCATTTGCTTGAGGATGGTATGGGCTTCCCTTATGGTGCTGGATCATAAAGTTCTGTAGCAATGAAGCAAATGTATCATTAATGAAGTGGGTCCCATGGTTACTGGTGAGGCTTCGGGGGCACCCAAACCGAGGGATAATATTCTCGAAGATGAACCTATCAACAATGTCTGTAGTGAAATCCTTAACTGGTGTTGCTTCAGCCCATCTGGTAAGGTACTATGTGGTGGTAATAATATATCTGGCATGTGAGTGACACATCGGTGGATTAAAAGGCCCCACAAAGTCGACTATGCATTTATCAAATACCTAGAGTGCTTGTACCTACTGCAAAGTAAGCTCATCCCGATGTGATGGCTTTCTGACCCTCTAGAAAACATCACACTTCTTGGCATACTATTTTGCATCTTGGAATAATGTGGGCCACCAGAGTCCTTCCTGCAACACTTTCCTTGCGGTGGCCTTCTTGTCCATATGTTGACATGCAAGTACCAAATGACATTCTCATAATACATCTTGCCTCTCATGATCAAGAACACACCTTCTCAATATATTTTCAAGGCCCATCTTGTATAAATGACCTACAATCAACTATTAATCTATGGCTCCAAACACCATGTGCCTCCAGTGTATTTCTGTGTACTCTTCCAGGAATTTTCTCATGGCTAAGAAAAATGCAGTGTCCTATAGGTAGTATGGTATGGCCTCAACTTGGAATGGGTTGACATCTTCTACTAAACTCGGCTTCTCCTGACTCTAACTAGGAAAGATGATCAAGACCCATGTTCAGCCTTCCTGGCTTGAAAATTTTGTCGAATGTGAACTCATGGAACAATATAATCCATCCACAAATCCTTCCTTTCAGCACAGGGAGGTTCACTAGGTACTTTAGAGAAGAATGATCAGTAAAGAATTATAATGGACCCCCTAGAAGGTAATGCTGAAACTTCTATAACAAGTACACCATTGCAGGGGCCTCAAGCTTAGTTGTGGGATAATTCTTTTCTGTTGTGGAAAGCTTTCTGTTGGAAAATTAGATCAGGTGATCAAGGTTACCTTCTTTGGGTTGAGCCAACTCAACTCCCAGGGAAATATTTGATGCAGCGATATGGACGTGGAATTGCTTTTTTTGATATGGATAGACCAGGATCGACGCACTGGCCAAATTTCATTCTAACACATTGAAATCAGCTTCAAATTCATCAAACCAAGTAAAATTTTCAACCTTTTTCAATAGCTTCTCCAACGGTGCAGTAACCGAGGCATAGTTGCAGAAGAACCTACGATAATATCCTATGTGGAAAAGGGTTGACCTCAGCTTCTTAACACTTTTCAGGGGTGGCATGTTAAGGATCACACAACTTTAGCAGTATCGACACATACTCCTTCTTTGCAAACTATATGTCCTAAGAGCATCCCAAACGGGACAACAAAAACACACTTATTTAAATTCAGGGAGATATCCAATTTCCTACAGTGGCTGAAAATCACTCAGAGTAAACTGGAATGCCTTTATAACAAACTATAGACCACCCAATCATCCATGTAAACCTCCAGAAACTTATGAATATAATATCGAAAGGCTGCGATTACAATCCTTGAGAATACTTTCGACACATTCTTGAGTCCAAAAGGTGTGACATGGTGAGCATAGGACCCCCATTCAGTTTTGAATGTGGTTTTATTCTTATCCTCCTATGCAATACGTACTTGGTGGTAACCAGAAAACTCTTATATGAAATATTAAGCTTCATTTCCTGCCACATTTTCTAGGACCTCATCACTGAAAGGGGTAGGAAAATGGTCATGAACACAGACATTGTTCAGACTCCTGTAATCCACGTAGACCCAAATTTCTTTAGTGCCCTTCTTGTTTTGTATAGCAATTGGAATAACCCACTCAACCTCATCCACCAGAAGATCAGTCCTGCTGCTAATATTTTTTCTACTTCTTTTTTCACCTTCTCCTTAACTCTTGGGTTCAATCTATATGGTCGGTGCTTCACCGACTTTGCATTTGGTTTAAGCACAATATCCATTTCTCCTAGTTCTCTCTTAATTCCCTTAATTTATGAAACATACACAGGTAGCAGATCCTCATACTCTCTCAGAAGGTCGAATATTTCCTTGGTAGTCTATTCATCCAAAAAATCCCTAATCAAAGCTAACTTAGGCTTCTCTTCAGTGCTAATATTGTATTTCCGCAATTTCATAGGTAGAAATTACGGACCATATGTTATAGGCCTATCTTTGACACTCTTCTCCCCCTTTAGATTCATTAAATGCCAAGTGTCTTAGCTCTTCTAAGTCGTCCCCATCAATTTCTAGGTCTATCTTTCCACAAGCCACAACTTCATGGAATCAGGATTCATAAGTGTGATCGAAGGCTTCTTGATCAAAGTAGTCTTTGGTAAGCTTCCCTACTGTGAATATTATCCTTTTGAATTCTCGCAGAGTGACCATTATTCTCTTGTCCTTATCGGTGAAGGAAAAATCACCGATGAATCGAGTTATCATCTGGTCCCATTCGCTAGTCTACTTCTTCATAAGTGTGATCGAAGTCTTCCTGATCAAAGTAGTCTTCAATAAGTTTCCCTACTGTGAATATGATCCTTTTGACTTCTTGCACATTGGCCATTATTCTCTCATCCTTATTGGTGAAGGAAAAATCACTTACGAATTGGGTTTTCATCTTGTCCCATTCGCTAGTCTACTTCTTCATTACGTACCATGCCTGTGGAAACATCCCCAAAGTATGGATGAATCTCTGCACCCAAAAACCTTCTGGATTCCCTTATATGATCCATCTCTTTTTATAATCTTTCATATGTTTCCAAGGGTAAGTATTTCCCCGGTACTTAGTAAAATTGGATGGATTGTCTTCAGAGTGCCCCACCACCTTGTTGGTGTCACTTGGAGGGAAACGTCTGGGAAGGGAACTTTATGTACTTCCAAGACATTTTAATCAAATTTATTGATAAAATTAGTAACATAATCCATACCATTAAAAACAGGAAACTCTCATACCTCGGTGCCAACCTAGTGGCTACGGTGGATTGCGGCACATCTTATGGTGTTGATTTCATATTTGACTTGCTTCCAATCATCCCACACAACCTCAAATCTAACTTCTCAGCTCTGAACTCTTCTCCAGCTAGTCCACCCTCCAACCGTCAGATTGATGTAATCCTCCCTTATTCTTGCTTTCAACCTGTATAATTGGTCTAGTAACTCAAGATCTTCTCTGTCATTCATCGTCTTTGTAAACCTTGGTCCTCGATAAGGGTCCAGGGGTAGGATCACCCAGAATCCCTCCACTTCAAAGCTCATGGTATCTTTCTTTAGGTCGGTTACTCCAAAGTTTTCAAAGGCCTAGTTTATCCCCAGTAGTGTTGGATAAGGGTATTTGTCCCCCATGATATCTATTACCTTGAAATATGTGTATGTTGTTACCCCTTCTATGTTAACTTCTACATCTTCCAGACACCCACAGGGAGGATGTAGTACTGGATCGCCATGTGTAACTGAATTGGGGAAAATACTAGCTTGGGTCACCGTAAGGCTACCCAAGTTTTTCTTGGTAGGATATTCACATCCGAACTTAAATCCAACATTGTATATTTGATTTGGAATCTCGCAATTTGTGGATCAACCTAAAATTCCATCCTAGTTCTTTTCTTATTCATCTGCGATCGTCTAAAGTGTCTATCGTGCAAGTTGGCAGAAATTCTCCCTTCTAGAGCTTCTTCTTCCATAACAACAACTTTGAGATTTTTCTGCAACTAACGTAACCTTTCCTCGTCGTTTACAATTTGTAGAAACAACTTTAATCATTCCATTATAGTTTTGAAATTATCTTGCGGTACTTTTGGGCTTATCGCTTTAAAAAATTCTCGTTGTTCTCTTGGACGCTCATCAGTTGGAATCAACTTGTTAAAAATGTTTGCAGCCTCTCTGTAGTATTGTTTATGCTGGTTGGAATCATATGAGCACTTTGGTGAGGCAAGTATTATGATCCTTGATTGTTCAAAAATTCCCGAGTCAACTCTCATTTTCTTTCCTCCCTGGGTGACTATGTTAATGTTTGATAGGGGAGCTTGTTCTGGTTCCCTTGGTTTTGCATTAATCATATTTTCTCCTCTTTAGCAGGTTTTCTCCTCCCATCTGGAAATTAGTTCCGAGAAATCCTCTATTTCATGTGTATTAACTCTACATTGAGAACCACAGGGTCTCCTAGGTAGCGGGTAGTCTCTTGCTATATGCCCTTCTTGATCACAATCGTAGCAGCAGATTAGACCTCTTCCTCTTCTCCTTCCCCCCTTGTTCTTCCACCTCCTCGTCCTCGGGGAGTCTCATTGTTTCAGTAGGCATATCGATCCAATTGATCAACTAGGGCATCTAGCGATCTACACTGATCTGTGTGGTGAGTTGGCAAGCCACAAAAATCACAAAAAGTGTTATTTGGAAAATTGGAATACTTCTATAGAATTGGACTGAAGAGAGGGAGATGTCCATATGTTTTTCATATTTCAAAATACTCGGTTTGGTGCTGCACTTTTCTGGTTAGGAAATGCATGGAAATGAGTGCGCCTTGTATATAAACCTTTTATACCAATTTGTGAAACTTTGGTAGTGGGTAAACATGTGGAAGGCCTCACCGGTATGGAGGGAGTGCTTTGGCCCCGTAGCTTTCGACACTCCTTGGTATGATGCCCCTCAATATGGCAGTCAGTACACCATACATGCGGTCGCGTTGGTTGTAGGTCCCTCAACTTATTTTTCAAATCTTTGGTATGGTACTACAATCCTAGGATATAGGGGTCATGGGAAGCCCCCCCAATGCTCATGTGGGTAGCCAACCATAGCCTCAATTCGAGTTTATTTCTCTAGGGAATCTTGTAGAATATCAATCTTTTATCGAGTCAATGACATGCGGGTAAGTGGAAACAATGCTTTAATGAACCAATCCCATTGATGATTTGGGTTAATCAGGTAGCTCAACTTACCAATTACATCCTTAAACCTCTGCATTAGCTCCCAGGTAGTTTCTCCTTCCCACTTCTTGATTTCCCATAACTTAGATAAACCCTACTGGTTGGTCTGGGGAAGCATAAAATCCTGAACAAACTCCCATCTGACTTCATCTACCATTGGATTTTGTTGTAATGCAAACCATTTGATGAACTATCTGAATGCTCTCTCTTGAAGTTTGGTTTGAAATTCAATCAACTTTATAGTGTCTTGAGTCTAGCAAGCCTTCCAGATAGCTTCACATAGGTACCAATTCTATTCTACGTCCTCATTCCCCCTACCAGAGAACTCGGGATATCGGGTAAAGGATCCCACCATGTTTGATTGGACTCGTGGGATGAGTATAAATCCTTTAGAGATAGGTTGTGATGATCCTTGGAGGCCTATGCTATTGTTACTATTTCTATTACTAATAGTACCAGATTTGTAGGAGGAGTGCACACTATGAATCTTTATAACTTTAATTACATTAGAAAAAAATTATTAGGGTTGTGATAGAGTACGAAGGGAAGGTTGGGGGAGGTACTACTAGAGCTACTAGGAAATGAAATGTTACTCATGGGGGACACATCATTCCCACAAAACAATCTTCTCATAGTGAAGTGCATGTCATCATTCGGGCCTTCCTTGGAACTTGTAGGACTCGATCCACCTGGCATTCCCATCTCCGCTAGTGGGGCATAGTCTATACTGCTCCTCGGAACCTTTTTCATTGTGGTGGTCTTAGCCTCTCCTATTGGACCAGGTTTGAGTCTAGCATTATCCCCATCGCTATGTAACATCAGTCAACTTCTTTCTCTTTCTCATTCCTCTGGACTTCTTAACACCGCTCTTGCTTGGTGTAGCTCTCTTCGTCGTCTATAGATGTCATATAGATCTCTCTCCCACCATTCTTTAGTTATCTGTGCTCTCCTTTGTTCTCTAAAATATTTATCCTTCTGGAAGTCATCTACATCCATTTCCCCAATGCTTTCATAGTGCTCAACTAGGTAGTATCCATCCCCTTAGGCACTTCCCCATTACCAGGGCTTTAGGCTACCATGGGTAGGTTCTGGAACACCAACAAGTTCTCTTATACCGTTAAAAATTTAATCCAAAACGATATTTCCTTCAATAGTCTCCCTCTCATCCTGGACTTGAAAATTGCCTCCACCTTAAAGAAAGACTGATGGCCCTCTGTAACAAAGTCAACAATGTATCCTTCTAAAGTAGTTTGCACCCAGAAGTCAACAACTTGAGTTAGATATGTATTGATTTGGTGCGATTAAACAAGGTCAACTTGAGTAGATCATCTTAGGCTTCCAATAATTTCTTTGATCTGTAGCCTCTGCAACCAAAAATAGAGGTCATATGGGAACTTGAGCCATAATATCTCGTACTGATTTCTTGCAGGCTCTGCATACAATATCTCTTCCTTCACGCTCTTCATACTTTGATGGTGGAGCTGCGCTTGTTGAGAGGAAAACAGATCTACTTGATCATGCCAACAATCTTGCAGATCTTTCTTAAATATTCTAGACACCATATTCTGGATCCCTATTTAAAAATTCAGGTCCTGACAACAGAACCATTTGTTGGCAAACAATGATGATTAGGTTGAGACCCTGGGTTTAGGCACAGGGGCCAAAAAAGGGTCCATTTTAGCCCATTTTATCATCGAAATTTTCACCTTACTTAAGAGAATAAGGCATCTCATTCGAGGCGCATCGTGACCTTACTTGGTGAAGGAAATGGAATGAGGTATCAGAGGAAATCATTCAAAGAAACCAACACTAATTCAACTCAGAACCATGATATCAGACTTTCAATCAATGAAGAAGACAATAGCTTAAGTATTGACAAGGGCACATAATACACATATGAATTCATAACAAAATTTTGAAACGGACACATAATCTCAGCATAAGAAGACTCTCAAATGTCCCTGCAACTTCCCTTTTCATTAAGTTCGGCCAACATCACATCAGTATATGAGGCTCATAGCCTTTTGAACAGAAAAAATATTAGAAATATAGGATAATGCATGAGAAAATGTTCACAAAGTCACACGGACTCCAGAGTCTCCACGACAATATTTCGGTACATTCGTCTCTCTCCTTCATTGGATTTCCCTTCGGCCTTTTCAACATTGTTCTCACCTGAATTGCTGTTTCCATGCTCAAATGATCCATCCTCAATTTTGGCTACCTCTATTGCTTGGTTGTGACTGCTTCCTCGGCTATTAGCGAACATTTGGGCTCAGTTGTGATTGCATGTGCCTGATTTCTCTAGACAATCCTCCGTAATTTTCAGTCTCCAATGGGCTCTTTCTCTTTCTTTGGTTGTCTTCTTTGCGACTTTTTATTAGTCATCTTTGGTCAAAATGTGGTCAACTGTCAAACTGTCGACAAAACATGACAAAACTTAATCCTCAAAATGAAGGACCCAACAAGGGGCTTGAGCCTTTACTCACCAAGTAGCTAGAAAATTTGCACCACAATGGAAATATTCCACTGCGGCTGGTAACAACATATTCTGTAGAAAAAAGGGTTAGAGTGGCAGTGGGCGAGGTAAGAACACATAATGGATGTGACGTATGCCATATTAATGTTCTTGAATGTCTATGATGGTGGGATGTGTGAGTGCATGGGGGGAATGGACATGCCATCCCCCCATCTTTAATGCTAGGATAGGTAGTTGGGTACTGATCCACCCCCCCCCCCCCCCCCCCCCCTTCTTCGCCCTTTCCAATGGCTCACTTTATTGATGCCCCCATAGAGGAAAATAATGATTATTGAATTTAAAATGTTTTCGTAGGAAACTATAAACTTAAAAAATAAATGTTTAAAATGAATATATAAAGTTTAAAATTAAAAAAATATTAAAATTAGTTTTGACTTATTTTTTTAAAGTGGGAAAACATATCATAAATCAGCTGTAAAAAAAAAAATGGGGATAGCCATCACAGACTGCTATCTGTGAATGAGGTTGTCTCATCATTTTTATTCAAGGAAAACCACACCAGTTGGAATTGTTCACTGGTGGTTTGTAAGGGGGAAGGCTTTCACTCTTGCCAGATTCCTCTTGGTCTTGGGTCGTTAACATGTTTCCTTACGTCCAAGGAAGAAAATCTCTTAGCCAAGAAATAGCAGTTTTAGGGCATACACTAGGCCCATAGTTTTTGACTTGTTATAACATAATATGTGTGAGTGTGTGTGTGTTTCCTTATGTCCAAAGAGGATGAGATCTTAGCCAAGTAGAATTAGTTTTAGGGCATAATCCAGGCCCATAGTTAATGACTTGTTATCACATTATACACACACACACACACACATATAAAGGATTTGTAACTAAATTAGATAATAATACATAATATAAAGATTTTGGTTAATCTATTTGTCAAAATGTTAAAAAATAAAAACGACATTTATAAATGACTCAATCTAACCTTCACAAACCATACTCCTATACATTAGACAAATATATTTCTAAACATATTGATTTAAAAAAAATAACTACTAGAGAAACATGAGAAACACAAAATATCACACAAAATTTTGACCATTAGAGGATTCTTCTTAGTGGTCAACTAGAATCTCTAGTTCACATTCCACAATTGCTTGTCCACATATTCAAGTCCACTACATTATCTTCTTCTGCAATGGATTCCCTAGATGACTTGATTAGGCAGTGGAGATTTTTAAAGGTTTTTAAACGTACTCCTTTACCCAAGTTGGACTAGAATGAGGAAGGATGAGGTTACTAAACAAAATAGCAAGGTTATAATGGTCCAGGCAACCTACTAATATGGGCACACACAGGGTAAGGCCCCATATTCACCTTGGACGAAACCTCCATTGTTTAAGCCTAACATGCTCTAAAAAGGTTAAGGGATGATTCCAAAATAATAACTTAACCAACCAAGAGAAGACTAGTGCCTTCTTTGGGGTCAAATGATGATGTAAAGGAATTAATTATTAACTTTCCTACTAGTTTTTTTGTGTATAGATCTACAACAAAAACATAAAAAGTAGCAAAAATAGACTCTCAAAAATACAATATATAACATATAAGTATTCAAACTGAGTGTACAATAACTACTTTACCAAATTCTAAGTGAGTCCATCATCGGGAGAATGCCATTTGTTCTAAGAAGATTAAGTCTTTTCTTGTATAAAGCTAATTTTTCTTGTATAT
>APFE031190380.1:0-13847 GCA_000404065.3 Pinus taeda | reverse complement strand
CATAGGCATGTAGTTGCCACATCTCTTCTCATAGATAAGCTACCATCGCTCGAGCTATCTTATTTCCATTCTATTTGTAAGCATAATTGAATATTTTTCTATTAATGAAATGAAGGGTTTTTGTGTTGCATCTCTATGTTTATGATTATATCTATAAGTTGTAGCATTCTTGTTTAAGTTCATATTAGTGGTATCAGAGCAGTCTACTCTTTCTTTGTTTTTCTTTGCATGTCCCCAACGAGGTCAGGGTATAGGGAGTTAGGGCTCGATCTAGTTGAACCATTATAGGATCAGCCTTGCAAAAGCCGAAGACCTCCCATGGCAGAAGAAAAGAAAGATGAGGGGGTAGGAGATCCTTTCAAAATGTTGCTCGAGGAAGCCTTCGAGCGACAGAGGGATGCAATGATGGATAAATTTGCCTAGATCATTCGACGACTACCCACAGGAGATGCATCTTCATCCAGAAACCACTTTGGAGGTGATACCCCTTTTAAGGTATAATTTAACTTTGATATTCCCATATTTGGAGGCCTGATAGATGTAGACATTGTAGATAAATGGTTAAATTTGTTGGAAGCACGTTTTTCAGTTCATAACTTTTCCAATTGGGAAAATATTAACTTTTCACATCTCAAAGCCACCCCACATGTCAAGGACTGGTGAGAAACCTACTGTGAACAAAAGGATGAGAGTGAACCCTTGTTGTTTTCAGCTGCACCCACTTGGAATTATTTCCGAGACACCAACAAGGAACAATATTACCTTGTCAGGAGCTACGAAGATAAATACGTAAAATGGATCATGCTATGGCAGGGAAGGGACCAACATGTGCAAGAGTTCACAAATACTTTCCATACCCTTCGAGCGAAGTTAGGTATCAAGGATCCTGAGTGACATTTGGTGCTCAAGTATCGCGGTTTTCTACACAAGTACATCCAAGACGAGATGGAGTTCCTGGACATCTCCTTTCTTAGCACGGCGTATTGGTACACTGTAAATATTGAGCATAAGTTTAAACAAAAGAAGTGAGACTTTGGATCTGCAAATCCAAATCAAGGAAAAGGTGTCCCCAAACCACATAACAAAGGACCAAGCGAAGGCGGGGCTACCCATGACAACTTGTCAAATCCGCAAGCAAAGAACAACACCACGAAGACAAAGAAGGACATGGGAAAATGGTGTGAGTTCCATAAGAGCTCCACTCACAATACAAGTGAGTGTTAAGCCAAGCAACCACTAGTGGCCAAGTTGAAGGCTTCCGAATTAGACGTAGGTTCCGACTCTGAATCAGAACCCGATAAGGGAACAAACAAAGGGAAGCAGATCATTGATGCGGAGCTCAGTGCCATCGTGGCCACTAAAAAGATCCAGAAAATTAAGCTTGAAGATCCAAAGGAGGGGGAACGCCTCTTCCACTCACAGGTGTGGTTGAAGGGTTCTCCGTTGCAGTTCATTTTCGACAACGAGAGCCCAAATAATCTTATTTCAGCAGAGGTTGTAAAGCGAGTGGGCTTAAAGACTACAACACATCCACAACCCTACACCATCAGGTGGCTTTATGAAGGACAAGATCTTCATGTCAGCCAACAGTGCTTCCTTCCCTCCAGGATCAAGCCCTTCACGGATGAGGTATTGTGTGATGTTGCTCCTCTTGAAGTTTTCGATGTATTGTTAGGACAACCATACTTGTGGAAGCAACATGTTGTATATGATTCTAGACCTTGTTATGTGATTATTACTTTGGCTACTAAGTTGTACAAGATACCGGAGGTTGCCCTGCCTACCGCCATTACTTTGATCATTGCAAAGAAATGTAGTAAGATCATTTCCCAGACTAGGAAATTTGTTTTTCTTATGATTTTCCCCCAAAGAAAGAAGAAGGTTGTGGTCATGACTTCCAGTCAGGGCTCCTTTTCACAGTAGCAGCAGATGGACAAGGTCGTGGAGGAGTACAGGGATATTGTTTTCTCACCCATAGGGGTACCTTTGCACTGTTAGGTTAAGCACTCCATCGATCTAACCCCGGGCGCGCCACTGCCCAATGGATCGATATATTGAGGCTCTATTCTGCAGAAGGATGAGATCAAGAGGCAGATTCAGGAACTATTGCAAAAAGGGCACATCAGGTCGAGCTCATCACACTGTGGGAGCTATATTGTATTGGTACAAAAGAAGGATGGGACCTGGAGGCTCTATATTGATTATCGAGCATTGAACAAGATCACTGTCCAAAATAGGTACCCAATCCCGTGAATTGATGACCTTTTGGACCAACTCAATGGGGTAAAATATTTCAGCAAGATTGACTTGAAGTCAAATTATCACCAGGTGCCTATCGAACCCTCCGATGTGTGGAACACTGCCTTCAAATCCAAGGAGGGAATTTTAGAATGGTTGATCATGCCGTTCGAATTGACGAACGCCCCTGCAACCTTCATGAGATTGATGGACAACATATTGCGACCCTTCACCAATGCATTCATGGTTGTGTATTTAGATGACATCTTGATCTTTAGCCAGAGTTGGGAAGAGAACCTCCACCAAATTCGATAGGTCCTTCAAACCCTTCGACAACACAAGCTGTGTGATAACTTGGAGAAATGCACCTTTGGCCTGACCTAGGTTCAATATCTGGAGTGCATCATTGATGAGAAGGGTGTACATGTGAACCCATCGAAGATACAGGTCATTCAGGATTGGTCAACCCCAACTACTCCAATAGAGCTCCACAGCTTGTTGGGTCTTGTCAACATATACGTAGGTTCATGTTGGGGTTCTCTCATATCACTTAGCCTTTAAGTCAAGTCACCAAGGGTGGAGCGAAAGCAAAGTTAATTTGGTTGGAAACCCAACATCGAGCATTCTTTGAGTTGAAGAATCACCTTTGTTCTACACCATTCCTCATGTTACCAGACCTGCAAAAACCATTTGAGATTGAGACAAATGCCTTCGACTATGCTATTGGTGTGGTTCTTATTCAGCACGGGCATCCAATGGCTTACCACAGTGAGAGACTTTCATACAAAATTCGAAAGTACCCCACTTACAAAAAAGAAATGCATTCCATTGTGCATGCCAACCGTCACTGGAAGCATTACATTATGGGAAAGGAAACAATCATCCACACAGACCACCAACCTCCATAGTTCATACAAACATAAGGGAAGTTGTAGAAAGATTGACATTAGAGATGGTCCACCTATTTTCCACAGTTCCATTTGAACATTAAGTATAAGAAGGGCAGCACCAATAATGTCATTGATTGCCTTAGCCGACCACCAACCATGGTGCTAATCACTGTGCTCAGATCCTGTGGGCATGAGACATCAGGGTGGCCACATCTTTACAAGAGTGATCTAGAATTTGGTAGCATATACCACACACTCCTGGAAGGGAAGCAAGTTCCAAATTTTCACCTTCAAGATGCATTGTTATGCCACTTGGGACACATGTGTGTTCCTTCAAGTGAGTGTGCCAAGATGATTTGGGAGGCACACTACACTCGAGTTGTTGGACATTTTGGAGTAGAAAAAAAATTGTCGTATTGCAGAAGTATTTGTATTGGCCGAAACTTTGTCAGGATGTTGGGAAGTACATTAAATCCTGCACCGCCTACACCATTTCCAAACCAAACATCAAGAAGCAAGGCCTGTATACTCCTCTACCTACTCTTAGGCGGCCTTGGGAATCTGTCTCCATGGATTATATGTCAAGCCTTCCTTCTACTAAGCATGACAACGATTTCATTTTCGTGGTTGTTGACAGATTCTCTAAGATGTCCATCATGAAAACCTGCAAGAAGAGTATCACATTAGAGGCCACTTCTAAGCTCTTCTTTGAGTGAGTGTGGGTACACTTTGGGATCCCACAGTCCATTATCTTAGATCGAGATAGAAGATTCCTGAGTGCATTTTGGTCAAGTCTCTGGTCGATGTTGGATACAAAAATTACTAAGTCCATGACTTTCCATCCCCAAACTGATGGCCAAACAGAGGTTATCAGCAAGATGATCGTACACATTGCGTGCATGTACAATTTAAAGTATCCACACACATAGGATGAAAGTCTCTCCTATGTCCAACACAGCTGCAATAGAGCTCTCCATAGGTCAACATGCCACAACCCCTTTCAGGTAGGGCTGGGATTTTAGCCATTATGCCCCATTGATGTGGCCATACCATTTGCAGCCACTCAGGTAGGTTCGGCTCACATGCAGTCCGAAGCTGAAAGGGCTGAAAAATTCATTGAGCAGATTCAACACATCCTCCAATAGGTCCATGATATATTGAACAAAGTTAATGCTAAGTACAAGCAATGACATGATCAACATCGATTGTCACACAAGTTCTAGGTGGGCGACAAAGTTTGGCAACATTTGTAGAAGGAGCACCTTGCTGGACCCCACCGCAAGCTTCTCCCACTCCAATATGGGCCATACACCATCACCAATGTTGTCAGTGAAAATCCCAACATCCCACCGTTCCTTGGTCTACACCCAGTGTTCAATGTAGATCACCTTCGGCCATACTTTCCACCATTGTTGGACACATTTGACATTGTAGAATAGTTCACACCAACATAGCTCAACCCGGACTGCATGAAATAGGCCACAACTGATCAAATCATGGACACATATATTAAGAACACTCGACAATAGAGGATACAACTATATCAAGTTGTCAAAGCAGGCCAACTCCTTCACCAAGGCAAATGGCTCACCAGGGAACAAGTTCAGTAGAAGTTTCCTCATCTCATTCAGGAACTCAACACAATGGGGACCATTGCTTCCTAAGGGGGGAGGACTGATCCAGGTGGATATTGGTGACCACCCACCTATTCCACTTGGACCCTCACCATTGTTTCTTTTAGTTTTTCGGTTTCCTTAATTGTAGCATAGTTTACTATTTTCGCAGTTTTTTAGGTCCTAAACTTCTGGAGTCGTTTTAATGCCTTAAACGATGGATTTTTTTTTTGGCAAAATACCTCTCGTGATTATTATTGCAATCACATTTATAGTTTTATTCCTCAGAGAGATCTTTCCAACGAGGTATCATATACATCAAACAAAGATAATATGACCAAGTTAGAACCCTAGGAAGTTGGTTGCCCAACCAACCCCAACGGGGCGCATAAAATCTTGGTGTTACATCTCCTTGAGTTAGGTTCTTGGTTGTTTAGGATTTTCTCTTATTGTTCAATAATAAAAAGGCCCTAGAGCCTCATTGTAACTCAATTCAGAGGCATGTAGCCGCCACATCTCTTCTCAGAGATAAACTACCATCACCTAAGTTATCTAATTTCCATTTTGTTTGTAAGAATAGTTCAATATTTTTCTACTAATGAAATGAAGTGTTTTTCTTCTGCATCTCTATGTTTATGATTATATCTGTAAGTTGTAGCGTTCCTTTTTAATTTTGGAATCAGTGGCACTGCAAGTCTCAAGGTTTCCAGGGAAAAAGACAATGTTGCGATGCAAGACTTTCGAAATTAGTGAGTAGTAATTCTCATCTTCTAACTATTACAAAATGCCAATTTGTTTTGCTGAAACTACAATTAATCAACTAACATAAAGAGGACTTACCTCACACAATAAAGAGAAAGAAATTTTCTCGAAGAAGTATGGAAAATGTTGGCCTGAAATCACCAATCGTTATAGAACAAAATCGCCAATCCTCAGAGAACATAGAAAGAAATTAACTACAACAAGTAGCCAACAACAGACAGATGAAATAAGGAAACAAACCTAGGAGGCTAGATAAACCTAACTACTAACCAACAATCCCATCCATTCAGCACACCCCACTTCATTCCTCTCCATAGTTGGTCGTCCTTGTTGGATGCAAAGGTGGCTATTCGGGCATATGAACCATATTAACTATTAGTAATTTATAATTTAACATTCTCATACTAAAGTATAGCCAAGGGCCGGTTTAATATTGAATGTATTGGTACAATATTTAATATATGATTGAATAAGATAATCTTTATGTTGCCTTGAAAAGTTAAGAACAATATTAACAAATGATAATTATGAATAATCAATATTATTTAATCAAATTTCATATTATTTCAAATTTAACTATTAATTAATAATTTCTTTGTAACTGTTTTGGTAATGTTTTTCATGTTTCCGTTTAACTATTTTGTTGTAACTGTTTTTTTTTATATATCTGACGACAAACCTTTCTTCAATTGTCTAACAATGGATTTGAGGGTGAACAATGGTATAGAGTGGCAGTTGGGAGAGTTCTTCCTAGAGGGAATGCCTTACGACGTAAAAATAAAGTATCTTATGATAATCCAAGGAATGATTATGTAAAGAGAAATCCTAGCAGTCTGAATGAAAATGCAATTAGAAATTATAACCCATTTGATCCTTTATTAGATCAAGCTAAATGCTAAGTGCCATAACTTTGAGGACAAAGCACAATATTGTAGAAGTAGCTCAAATAAGACTCCAAATTAATACATGGAAGAAGGAATGCTCAAGCATAAGGAGCGATACTCAAAAGTATGGAAAAAGAAGCAAGGGAACTAGGAAGAATGTGGTATTCACTGTATGCTCAGATCCAAGAAAAGAAATGGTATGTTTATAGTTTATGCTCAATGCACATGACAAGAAATCAAAGTAAAATTCTTAAGGGTGAAAGAATGGAGATGGGTTACACGTTTTGGTGAGAGAGGGCACGTTTGGGTAGAAAAAATGATGACTCGATCAAACCTTTTTTTAGGCGCTTGATTGAGCTCCTCGAGCGCTAAAAAATAAATTGATTGAGCATTAAAACTAACTCTTGATCAAGCTCTTGTGTAACCCCAAGTTAGGAGCTTGATTGAGATTTATGACTCGATCGAGTGTTAAAGCTCCATCGAGCCTTAAAGATGAAAATTTTAAAACTTATGTAAATATCAATAATTATATGCAAACTTTAAAACTTTAAGTAGTTGATAGTTTTAAAAAAAATAAAATTGTTAATTACATTTGAATATGTAATCAACAATGGTGTGGATTAATTTCTCATTGCATTTCTAGCATTTTCATTAGAGGAAATTTTAACCTACAAGTGTCCATGAAATTTTCACGTAATTTCTATGTCATAATATGTAAACCAATCAAAATATTTTAAATATAAAAAGAGGTACATGTAAATATTTTGGAGGTACTCTTATTTTATTATTTTAACTATTGATTTATTATTTTTCTTTAGGAGGCCACTTTTAGGCTGAAATTTCCTCTAATAGGTGTATAAATTTGAAGAAGGATTATATCCCACTCGCAATTGAAATTGTAATATTCTTATATTTATAATTTGGTAACTTAAATTTAGTTTTTAATATGATTTAAATTTTCAATGTTTTTTTTTTTCAAGTAAAACCATTCTATTGATAAAGGCATAATGTACAAGGAGGCACCGGCCTCAGCGGTATTGGGTCAATGGAATGACCATTCTAATCTTCCAAACGTTGAGATCGAGACTGCGTGAAAAGGGGAAAGCAGTCCAGGCCCAAAATTAAGATAGTTTCAGCTGCCCACGCAGGGGCTATAGTTCCAAAATACACAAAATAAGAGTAAAGACTGAGTAAATCAAAACTTAACTCAGACTTGTCCATTATAAGTCGACCAGTGGGAGAAAATTTCCAAAATTTTTACACCCGAGAAGGAAAATAAGATAGTAAAAGACTAGACAGGATGCATGAAACAAAAGACAAGTGTCAAAGCTGAACAAAACCAGATTAAGGCTCGCCACATGACCTGGTAAGCTGATGCTTGGTTTCCTCTGAAGGTTCCTCCTCCACTATCAGACACCACTCGTAGATGTCGGAACCCTTGTTTTTTGCATGAACGCCACCTACAATGTCCTCAAGTTGTATGTCCTTATCCTTGTGGCGGGTTTCGCTTTCCAGTGTTCACAGATTACTGCTTGGGGGGAGATCCTTGTCTGATGGCACAAATCTAGAGCTTGGCTCCCCTGGATCGAAATCAAAAGAAGGAACTTGGCTGAAATCCCTACTGAGTGAAGGTTCAGAATTGGATGCAGGGATTTCCCTAAAGTCCATGGTAATGGTAATCATAATGCTCGGCTTGTTCAGGGAGCTTTGAAACTGGAAGTGTGCTTGCTGGGAGGTGGCGTTGGACACTACGTGTAGAGGGATTCTTCCAGAGTGATGAGCCCCACTTGAGCTTATTCTTCCACGATCGCTTCTCGTGTTTGGATATTTGCCTTGGGGGCGGGGATTAGAGAGGGTAGGGGACTGTGAAATTGAAGGGGAAGAAGAGGTAGAGGGGGGATGAAATCCAGAGCGTGGAGCACCACCACGATTGCCTCCGCGCCTGCTGCTCATTCTGTGATGATATCTCATGGGTCTGATGGAGAGAGGCTGCTGTGAGTGATAAGAGGATTGAGCAGAAATCAAATCAGGCTCCATGGGAGGAAAAAGTTGGGGTTCCACTGAATTTACAGGTGTAGCAGAGGAAGGAGAAGGGATCTCAAACCCCAGATGGCAAAGAAGGGATTTGGAGTGATGGGTACCATTGCCAAGGTCTATGCAGCATAATAATCTGCAGTGTCTTCCAGTAGCTGTGCGGAGGCTCGGTTCAGAGACGGAAGGAGGACAGGAACAATTGAGGGGCTGTATGAAGCTAAGAGGAGTCTCCTGTTCCATATTTTGGGAGTTGCAGGGAATGTCTCGAAATTCCCAGGTAGTAAATGTTACCAACATGAGAGCCATAATTTTCCTTGAGAGCACACAAGCGGTGGCACAGGTGGCTATACGGATGGGCCACCTGTTTGCCCGTCTGCTTATACACCATAAATGTCTATCTAGCATCTGCATCCGGGGGATTTAAATTTTCAATGTTATAATTTAACTTATAAATTGATTAAACATAACAAGATTTATCAATTTGATTTAATAAATATTATAATTTTTTATATGAATAAGTGTATCTCAAAAATGTGAATTTGACATTACTTGAAATGTATATTTTGTCAAATTCACAAAAAATAAATGAGTGCAGTAATAATTAATGTAGTTGTAATAGTTGTAGGTTATAATTAATATAGTTGCAATGGATGCAATGGTAACTTCGATTATAAGTAGTTATAATAGTTGTGACTTATAATTAATATAGTTGTAATGGATGCAATGGTATCTGCAATTATAAATCTTTCTCAACTTGGAAAATGTGATTGCACTCAATTTGGTCCTTAGTGTGCACCAGTGCGAAGTATATATAAAATTTTTACTCCTCACTTAGGTTTGCAGTATGAAATTATTTTTAAAATAATAATCTTATAAAATTTAATTTAATTTAGCTTTGTTGTTTGTTTTATTTATTTATTATAAATTGATATATTTTTTATGAAAAATTCTATTATCTATATCTATATCTATCTATATATATATATATATATATAATATTATATATATATATATATATATATGTATATATATATATAATAAAATGATTAAGTATAAAAATATGTGATATTTAAATTCAAAACAATAAATAAAGTATCATTTTTAACAATTTCAAAAATGAAAAAACAAAGTGAAAATATTTTATAGAAAGTTATCTATATGTTATTATAATTATTTTCTTGGTAAAGCAAAATAAAATTTAGATTTATAATTAAGGAAAATTAGAAAATAGAGGTTGGAATATAATTGAATATTTTAAAAAAATGTGGAATAAATAAATTTTATGATTCACTTATGGACAAGTATTGAGAGGCTTCATATTTTTTTTGAAGATAATTATGATAGCTCGATGGAGCCTCTGTTTAACCACGATTGAGGGTCTATTAAATCCTTGATCGAGCGATTTGAAATTTGAATTTCAAACACTCAATCGAGCTATTGAGGGCCTAAAAAATAGAGTTTTAGCTCATCTTCTGCAAAATTTTCTGCAACACCATTTTATACCCTGGCGGGCTCTAAGCAATTATTATTTTTTTTAAGTGGCAGAGTTGATCATGTTGGATTTGGGAAGGAATATGGGTTTGACATTTTTGATATCATATGATATTTTTTATCTAATTTATTTTGAACATAATACTTGATTTTTTTTTTGAACAATTTTAAAGAGGTTGAAATAAGACATCAATATCATAAAATATACACAAAGAAAAAAAATTCAAAAAAATACCACTATCTTTATTTATTAGTCCTCTTCAAAAGCGTACTCTTAGTTTTTTAATTTATTTAAATAGTTGAAAAAACTTACGTGAACACACGCATTTGCAAAACGCAATTGAAATATTACTTTGCCAACTTCAAAAAGTAATAAAAAAATATAATTTTTCTTAAAAAAATAAAAATTTAGTATGAAACATTTAGCTCTATGTGTGTAGACTATGCTCATATATAATTTTTCTTTTAAAATACACATTTTAGACTAAGTTATGCTACGTGAACATACACATACCTCTTAAGTTGTGTGAAAATTTGAAAGGAAAAATATTTAATTTAATGGAAAATTGACATATTATGTGACACTAAATATTTTTGCAAAAAATATCATTAAGAAAACAACATAATTCTCCACAATTTTCCTTTTTTACTCCGAATCAAAATTCATAGTGCTTATACAAATTTTGAGGGCTTCAATTCGATAAAAGAGGAAAAACATGGAATTTCAATGCCACATTTGTCCCAAAAGTGTAACCCATCTTCATGTTTTTTCACCCTTAATATACAAGAAGAAGACAGAGGGAGAGAAATACTTGGAAACAATGCATCAACAAGGATAGTTGGAAAAGGTAAAATTAATATTGACAATGGAAAAAGTAAAGTTCAAAATGGCCTTTACATTTAAGGTCTAAAAATTTACAATCATTCTAAGTGTAAATCAAGTGTGTGATCAAGCATATGATCTCACATTTCTCTCTAAAGTATGTGGGATAAGAAAATAACAAACAAGAAAAATTAGTATCAAATGAAAATAAGATTCAAGGAATGTGTATATATTTGATGGAGTAATAGGAGAAAAGTGTTCAATGGATAAAATGGATGAGAGTGGGTTGTTATATAAAAGGATGGGCCACATTAGCTTTGACAATCCAATAAAAATAAGAAGAGCATAAGCAGTAAGAGATATGACAAAATGATCAAAACTACATAATACTATTTGTAATGTAGGTTTTAACCCCGTATAGAAATTACCTGCATACAAATTCTAAAACACAGAAAATAAACAATGCAAGAGAATAACACATAAAACAAATATACAAAGAGATTTTCCCCTGGATCCCAAAACCGGGACTACCAGCTTGATTTTTCATTATGCTCCTTTCAATGTTACAATACATATTTATACATGCCGAAGCATCCAATACCATGGACCGAAAACCATCACGTCCAATACCATGGACCGAAAACCATCGCGTCCAAAAAACATGTGCGAAAATCATGCGCAAAACCATTGGTCGGTTCGCCCAATCTAACATAGGGTCCAAAACCAAAATTTTCCGGGGTGCTGCCCTGGACCTCATAAAGTGGGGTTGCGGGTGCCCTTCAAAACCCCTGTTAACTACATGGAAATAATATAACACAACCCAACATTCTCCCACTTGTTGTTTTCTTTCCACAGGGGGTCACAAAAGAGCTTACTCATTTTCCGAGCCCTGAAATGCCCATTGTCTCTCTATGCCAAGAGAACTTCTCAGAGCTCATAGATTTTGTCAATGCATCTTTAGTATTCTTAAAAGTGTCCAACTTTACTAGCAACACCTTTTTGTCTTCTATCATATCCCTCACAAAGTGATACTGAACATCAATGTGCTTTGTCTTTGAATGATATGCAGGGTTATTTGCTAAGAAAATTTCACTTTGGTTGTCACAGTTTATCCTTATAACTTCCTGTACTAACCCCATATAACACAATCTCTTCAACCAAACTACTTCCTTGCTTGCATGAGTGGCTGCCATGTATTCTGCCTTTGTAGTTGATAGTGTCACTATAGATTGTTTCTTACTCATCCAACTGATTGCACCTCCAAATAGGTTAAACACATACCCACTTGTAGATCTTCTCTAATCCAGATCTCTAGCCCAATTTGCATCAAAAAAGCCATGAATATCCAACACTGTCTAATCTTGGTCTTCCTTGGTAGCACAGACGATAATCACTAGTGCCACGCAAATACCTCAAAACTCGCTTCACTGCTGTCCAATGCTCCTTTCTTGGTTTTGACATAAACCTGCTCAATACTCTCACTGCATGTTCAATGTCTAGTCTAGTATAGACCATTGCATACATCAAGCTACTGACTGGACTTGCATATGGAACATGGGACACGTCCTCTTCCTCTTCTTGTGTCTTGGGACATTGTTCAACAGATAACCTCACACCTACAGGAATAGGAACCTTCACCGGTTTACTATCCTGCATATTAAATCCTCTGCAGTATTGTCTCGACATACTTCCTCTAGTTTAACCAGAGCTTCCTCTTTGCTCGATCTCTTTTAATTTCCATGCCCAAAATATAGTTTGCAGCACTAAGATCTTTCATGTCGAATTTGGAGGACAATTGGGTCTTCAATTCCTAGATAATTTCTTTGTCATTTCCAACCAACAACATATCATCCACATACAAGACCAGATAAATGACACGGTCACCAGTTAGTTTAAAATACACACAATGATCTGCTTTGCTTCTCATGAAGCCAAGTCCCCATATAAATGTATCAAATTTCTGATACCACATCCTTGGTGTTTGTTTTAACCCATACAAAGACTTCTTTAACTTGCATACCAATTATTTCTTACCCTTCGCTGCAAAGCCTTTAGGTTGCTTCATGTAGATTTCCTCTTCTGGATTCTCGTGAAGAAATGTTGTCTTCACATCCATCTGTTCTACCTCAAAATCAAAAGTAGCAACAACAGATAAAAGTAATCTAATAGAAGTTACCTTGGCAATAGGAGAAACAATATCACCAAAATCAATTCCCGGCACCTGGAAATAACCTTTTGCTACCAACCGAGCTTTGTATTTCTCCACTTTTCCTTCTGCATTTGTCTTCTTTTTGAACACCCATTTTCTACCAATGGGTTTCCTTCTAGTTGGCAACTCCATCAGATCCCAAGCCTCATTTTTGTGCAAAGATGCCATTTCATTAACCATGGCCTCTTTCCAGAGTTTTCCATCCTCTGAATCTACTGCTTCCTTCACAGTTCTGGGATCATCATCAATAATAGATAAAGCAAATTTTGAACAGAAAGCAGATGGACTATACCTTTCAGGCTGCCTTCTTTCTCGAACTGATCTTCTCACAGCTGGAATTTGTGGCTCTTCATCTTCTGATTCCTCCTCTGCTGTAGAGTCTAATTCTTCCTCCTTTAGCTCAAACTCTATCTTCTCAGGTTCCTATCATTGGAATTCATGTTTAATAACATCTTTCACCTCTATGAACACCACATCTCGGCTATACGCAACCTTCCGTGTGACTAGGTTCCAAAGCTTATAACCCTTTAAACCATCCTTATACCCAATAAATATGCACTTTTCAGATTTACTATCCAACTTGGTTTGTTTCTCCTTTGCAACATGTACATATGCATCACTTCCAAATACCCTTAGATGTGAAAGAGAGGGTTTCTTACCAGTCCATACTTCTTGTGGAGTCTTATCCTCCAACGCTGATGAAGGTGACCTGTTGACCAAGTAACATGCAGTATCCACCGCCTCTGCCCAGAATTCCTGTCCTAACCCAGCAACACTGAGCATGCTTCTTGCCCTTTCCATCAACGTCTTGTTCATTCTTTCTGCGACTCCATTTTGCTGAGGTGTATATGGAGTAGTCTTCTGCCGTGATATACCACACATCTTACAGAATTCTTCAAATTC
>APFE031190376.1:0-41120 GCA_000404065.3 Pinus taeda | reverse complement strand
GATATGAGATATAAATAAATAAATTCAAGTTAATCGTATTCATTATTTAATAGTTAATTTCATAATTATAATTAACAAACAACCTATTCATATAATTCTGATCAGATAATTATTCTGATGAGATAATTTTTACTAAGTAGAACCATCCAAATTTTCAAAATAAAATCCTAAAAGATTAAAGCTTGAATTGATATCTGTGAATGAATTCGTTTCATCTCCTGAAAATTGGGCTTCATCCAATTACGATTAGGATTCCGATTTCGAGATAATGCTATTCACTATAATCACCCATAATACACCCATAATACGGTGAACTATCCACCGTAAGTACAGTGAATAGCATTGTTTTACTATCTCAGAATCCTCATTGGATCAAGCTCATCCAATTACAATTAAAATTCTGATTCCGAGATAATGCTATTCACTATAATCACCCATAATACTATTCGGCGTAATCAGCGTAAGTACAGTAAATAGCATTGTTTTACTATCTCGGAATGCCAGTTTACTAGAGGCAGTGCGAAGTCTTTCAGAAATTAACTTCATTTCGCCTGTAACTGAATATATTCATTTCGCTGTAACTGAATATGTTATCAATGTAAATATTTTATGGTTAGGGAGAGGCGAACCAAACAACAAAAGGTTACCATTAACGAGAATTCATCTTCGACCAATGGTAACATATTGTAGGGAAGAAACCTAAGTTGCTATGTTTCTCTCCAACCGCAAACATTCTCAGGAATTTCACGTCATATTTTCGCCTATTTGCACCAGCGGCTAAACAAATGTCACATCATATTTTCGTCAAATTTCACGTCATGCTGTCTTCCATGAAAAGGCTCACAGAAGGTCAACAGCTCAGGATAAGATCAACAGCTCAGGATAAATTCGATGTCATTTCCTTAAAGAGGGATAATATCTATTTATTTTAATGTAAAAGGTAGCCAAATCTAAAATATTAGGTTAGATATAAGCTTATTATGTGCTGAGCTGCTAAATTTTGTTAATAAAATTCCTGGCTTCAGCTTTTGAAAAGTGTAAAAGGGTGTTGGGCCTTTCTCTCTAAGACAATTTTCTCTAAAATTTCTCTTAGTGGCAATGGCAAGAACTAAAACATGAATTTTAATCAAATTTCCTAAAATCAATTATATTCATGCGAGATAAATAATAATTCAATGAATGGTTACAACTTAAGAAATCAAAAATATTAGCTAGAAAATGGAACATTTGGATAGAGAAGTTAATGGGGCTGTAACAATTCTTATAAGGTCAATAAGTACATGCTTAATGCATGACACAAGAGAGCATAGTAAGTTCAATTGGTTCAGCTACAATGGATAAAACAATGACAATTACAATTAGGAAAACTATTCTAACCATAGTCCATACAAGAATGGGGCTTTGGTATGACTAGTGCATGTGTCTCACTATCTCTATATATTAACCTCATGGAAGATATGGTGGGTAAGCCACAATATTTAGGATATAGTACCCTTTTAGACTAGATGTATTCTAGAATCTCTAGGAAAGGATGCCTAACTAATGAACTAGCCTTGTAGCCTATGGCATATGGGAGTTCATATATGAGGATGAGAAATTTGTGGAGTGGTCCATGAATGGAGAATGAACTAGAATTCACACATTTATAATATCTTTACTACTAGAGAAACATAAAATCTTACTAAAATAAGAGAAAAATTTTCAAACAAAGTTTAACTTGACACATGATACATAGAAATGGGGTGACATTCCCATCTCAGGTGGACATGACTCATTTCTACAAATGTCAACATACAAAAACATAAAAACATTTCAAAAACATGGAATTTAGAAAGGGGTTGAAGAGTGCATTGTATTTCATATTTTTTTTTATTATGGCATGCTTGAATAATATGCATATGTTAACAATTCGTGACATGGTATATTATATATTGTTAGTGATGTCCAGAACATTACTTTGCAAAATTTGTGATTTGTAAAATGTGTCACCTGTGTAATATGTGTGATCTCTCATACTTTTAGGTTGGTGAATCCATCCATCATAAGGCTCTCTTTGGTCCCTGATGATGGATGGAGTCACCATTCAAAATGTTGGACAAATCACACATTTATGATTCCTGAAATAACTAACAATATGAAAAATTGTGGAAGTATCCAATCACTCAATATTATATATTGGTATAAAATAGCTTATTTAGAAAAACATAAATTGAAGAAGATGCACTATTAGGGATTAAGACATACAAATTCCATGAGTAACAGTGAGAAAAAATGAAAATAAACCCTCAGTATATACTTGTTCTATATTTTTGAACAAATCCCTTAGTTTAAATTTGTAGAGTGTGTAAATAGTTATACAAAAAAATAGAACAAAACACTCACTCTTGTTTCCATAAGAGATTTATCACATTCATTGCCATAAAATAAAAATAAACCCTTACACTCTTTGCTAGTTGGTATGATTTCTGACCTTGTCACCATAGAGATTTCTTTCATGAAATAAAATAAGACATTCACCCTAGTTGCTATAAAAATATCAAAACAAGATCCCCACCCTAATTGCTAGTTTCTATAAAGATAGCCAACAATATAACAAAATCCTTGTAAATTTCTACAACAAAACCCTGGCTACTAGACAAATATGTGGAATGCCTGAAATTAATGAAACCCCATATTATTTGATTGAACAAGGTTCTTTCTATAATTCTTTTCTATGTGCAGTGGAATATTATAATCCTTTCAAGAAAACTTTTATTCAATCCTAATTGTTTTCAATGTTCTTAAGTTATAAAAAGAAAAAAAATAGAAAACCTAATGACTGTAGAAGTAACATTATATCTATCAAATAGAAAGTATTGCTAATTTGTTTTTTTAATATAGAATTAACTTACAAGAATAACAAGTTAAAATATAAATTGTTAGATTGTAATTAATGAAGAAATGTCAAATTCTAATAAATGAAGGAATATAGCGTGTTTTGTTAGTAACCAACTCTGAAACATGACCATATTTTCAAAGTAAATCAAACATGGACACCTCCCTCATACTTAACTTCTTTATAAAGAAACAACTTTGAAATAAAAGGTGATGTGTTTCTCATGGTATTTCCCAAACTTTTTTATATACAAACCATATCCAAAAACTATATCACCATAATGCATGTGGGATAATGTAATTCCACCTTGTTATATAATAAATGTTTTAAATGGTATTTACTCCATGATGTATGTGGAATATACCTATTTGACATAAAATTAGAGTTTGTTCTCTCCTAATCTCTACACTATTAATTTCCAAAGGAGCAAGCTAGAATTGTGTATGGGCATTCAAAATAAGCTTAATTATATATTTTTATAGAAATTGACACATTATGTCCAAGCATAGAGGCATCAAAATCATTCCCTTATACAAAATGATGTTAGTGATAAACTAACTAATCACTACCAGCTTTACCAATATGAATTACATATCCAATGGTTAGCCTTCTCTTTTTTCTTCCATTAATAACTCAATTATTCTCATAGCTTATACTATTTCCTATTATTGGGAACTAGGAAAAACAACAACATTATTATAAAAAATCTCCAAGAATTCATTTATAATGTTAAAAAATAATAGTTTCTATTTCAAGTCAACAAGACAAACCATAGATGATAGTGTAAGCTGTGAGAGCGTTAGAGTGACATGAGGGACAAGGGTGTTTATGATATTTTGTTGGTTGGTGATTCAAAGAGAATTAAACATCACTCATGAACTAGTTGCCCCCCTTTGATGGTAACATCAATTTCATATTTAGGTGGGTTTGATTGGGGATTTTCTCCATCAATTTTGGGAATTTTTGAATTGTGCCACAAAATCTCAATGAGTGTTCTAATAAATTATGCAACACAGTAACCCATTCACAGAAGGGTCTATATTCTTAGATATATTACCAAAACCATCTCACTATGAACTATATGTAAGAAGGAATCGTGATATGGATAACAGGTTGGTAGAATGGGTTTCTTGAATACAATTATAAATTTACCAAGCTATAATATTTACTATGTTCATAAGGAAAATAAATGATAATAGGGAATTATTGGTTTTCTAATGCAAATGGTTATGTCTTTTATCATGGTGATGATTCTTTTTTCCAACCTCACTTGTAGTGTGTAATAAATAATCCTACCTCATGTTGTGATCTTGTTTAACCAACTTCTCTCTCCTTTGGATTGTATCTTCTCTATATGTTCTAGAAATAAATGAAAGCACACACACACATATAAAATCAAAGGAACTAAATGATGATGTTGCAATGAAGAAGTTGAGTTAAGAATAGCCTTGGCTCCTTTTACATGATCCCTCGCCTTCTTCCTAAATACTCTTAATTAATGAATATTTAATTTTTATACATAACGTTGCCCTCCCCTCAAGAAAATATTTTGCTTAAAATCAAAGTTAACCATGGATGTTGTTGACTAAAATGTTCACCTTTAATGGAATAATAAAAAATAATTCTCTAACACAATAATCAAATTAAATTGATAAAAATTGAGCCCCTATCTTGGAATAAAATAATAACTCCTCTCTTTGGAATAAAATAGTAATTCCATAATTAAAGTAATCTAAATCTAAAAATTAATTCTTAACACAATAATTAAATTAAATTGAGAATCTATTACTTGGAAAATTGAATCCCTCTCTTGGAATAAAATAATAACTCCTCTATTGGAATGTAACTCTCCTTCACTAATTCAATGTAAATAATAACTCGTCTCTTGGAATAAAATAGTAACTATATAATTATCTGAATCTAAGTCACCCTCACTAATTCAATGTATGGAAAGAAGATAAGTCATTCTCATTAAATGAACTTGTAACTACCTCATTCAATTATATTTGTAACTCTCACAAAATATTCTCTATCTCTAAGTGTAACTATCACTCTCCCTAATTTGAATTGTAACTCCTTAAGATAAGCCTACCTTTATCTCTATTGTTGGATGAGTTCCACTTCTGCTCAAGTAACTCCTCCGTCAGGGAATTTGATTCTCCTATTACTCCTTAAAGGAATAAATTCATTTTGTAACTCCTCCCCCTCTCATCTATTTAATAAAGAAAAAAGTGAGAATTGAGAGTAGCATGTTCATTGTGAATAAGAAGAAAGATTTTTTAGTGTGGACTACAGCAAGGGAGGATTAAGAGAAAGTGTGAACCAAAGGAGGAGGAGATCTTCAAGTAAAAGGAATGTGCACTTCAACATAAACTAGATGAGACATTGGTGACTTTATGCATTATTATTCTCTGTCTACTCTACTCAACAATTGAATAAATATAATAGAAGAAGAATTGTTCAGGTTTACCCCCTTAGGGGTTTTTCGGCTGTCATTGGAAGAAAATTTAATTGTGTCATATTTGTTCTTGGTTCTCTTCATATGATCCTTAACTTTATGTTCTATATATAATCATTGATCTGAAATGTTTTTAAAAAGAAATCCACATTTTATGTAATTGTAACATTGAACATTCAATTATATGGTAAGCACATTTAGTTTTTTGCAAATTACATTCAAATCAATGCAAAGTAGATTATATTATATTTAGTTTTTTGAAAAATAAATTTACTTCTATTGAGTTTTCTGCAAAGTACATTCAATTTTTTGCATAGGCCTTTCAAGCTTTTGGATAGAACGTTCATATTTTAACATAGTATATAGCATAAGGAGTTAAGTCCCAATACAACACCTATTGTTGTATTTGAAGCATCATTACAAATATGAAGCGGAAGGCACCAATTTTCCCCTCTTGAAATTGGTGCTTCATAATTTATGTTTCAACAATTCAAAAGCTTTTTGACAAATATAATTCCAATGAAATTCACAATCTTTAGCTAGTAATTTGAAAAGTATTGAAGAAATCTTTGTGAAGTTTTATGTAAAACTTCTATATTAACTAGTGAATCTAAGAAAACTTCTAACACCTCTTTAACATGTTGGTACTGAAATTTTAGAGATAACCTGCCCAAAACAATTCCTTTGCTAAAAAACAGAATGATTTTTTAATGACTCAATGAAAAGTTAACTTCCTTACATATAATAAGGAAAATTTTCAAATCCTCCATATCCCCTACAAAATTATTCCCATAAATAGTAAAATCATCCATATAAGCTTCTACCAACTCAAGATCAAGTGAGAAAAGATATCTAATACTGCTCTTTGAAGTGTAATAGGGGAATTATGCAAAACAAAATGGCATTCCATGTAAGTATATATACCCTATGGACATGTAAAAGCTATCTCATATTCATCTTCTTGAATATGATTGTATGTGTTGAAACCATCAAGGAAAGAGAAATACTTCTTCCCTTCTAATTTGTTTAATACTTGATCATTAAATGGTAGTGAGAAATGATGTTTACAATTTCTTTATTTAATTATCCATAATCTATGCATAATCTCCACTTTTAAGTTTTTTTAGGCACACTAAGTAAGGGTGAAACCCATTGGATATCTCAAGTAAATAAAATCCACATTGAGAAATTTTTGTAACTCATCCTTAGCAATCTGCCTTCCTTGAGGTTGTCCTACAAGTTTGACGCTCTCTTTATGTAAATTTTACACATACATCTATTTGAATTAATTGCTTTCATGTCAATATATTCCCATGCAAATATAGAGAAATGTTTTTGTAGCATATTTATTAACTATTTCTTTGGAATCTCCTGGAAGTTATTGTTAATGTTTAATGTCTTAAGTTGATAAATTTCTATAAGAAAATTGCCAAACTTTTCCATTGAGTTTAATAACATTTTAGATTATGAAGATGAAAGGTATTCAATATTGAATTCTTCTGGAAAGTTTTGCTCTAATATATGCACACAATAATGTTTTTCACAATATCATGAAAAATAATGATTACTCATAATTTAATATCTTCATAATTTCCATCATCTCCTTCAATTCATTTCACATTCTATATTTCAATTATTTTTGTTACTTACACATATGCTATGAACATTTTAGTAGTATTTCCAATCGAAATGAACATGTAGCTAGACCTACAACTTATGAATGCATCAATATTAGCTAACCATGGCCTACCAAAAACCATGGATGTCATCTTAGTTTTGGGAGTTAGTATCATAAAATAAATTGGATACTCCCATGGATATAGGAGTACTTATACATATTCCAATATACCCTTACATTTGAGAACATCTATATCTTCTAATTCCAATAAAGTAGGATTATATTGAATATTACTTAATTTCACCTTATCCATCCTATTATTTTGAAATAATGTTTATATTTTCACATAATACAATCAAAGTGTTTGAAATTTCAATTCCATTGGTAAGCACCTTTACAATTGGATTAAGTGGATCTAAGTATTTTTGAATTTTTGGTTTTTGCATCATAGTGCTTTCAATAATTCTGATCAATTGCACTCTTTAGAATTATTTTCATTTTCTTCTCTATACCATCATCAATTTGTAATCTCTTAGAAAAGGGAGGATTTCTTAAGGAAATAGATCATTGCTTAGCTAAACCATGTAGGAATTGATTTTATTTTGATTTCCTCTATTTGTGTATGAATATATTCCTTCTGAGGAGTTATTTCTTATTGAGGATTTTCCTTCTCTTCAGGAGATTTATCCTCTTTATATTCTGAATGACAACAAGGGGTATTTTATTATATAGAAATTGAGGAGATCTAACTTGGACATCATTTAAATATATAAGAGCTATTATTTCCTTCTCTTCAAGAGATTTATCCTCTTTATATTTTGAATGACAACAACCGTTATTTTATTATATAGAAATTGAGGAGATCTAACTTGGACATCATTTAAATATAGAACAGCTATTATATAAGCTTAAACATTTGGGCTTGCATATTATAAATCCATTATGTTAGATTTTAAGCTTATGTGGTTGTTTCTTGGAGTAGCATGATCGAGATTATCCACAATAACTTTTCAAACCCCAAAGGGGAGCACTAATCTTTAGAATAATCGGTAGTTCTTTGAGAGAATAATCATGCTTCTATGGTTGTTTCTTGGAGTAGCAGTAACCTTTTCAAACCCCAAAGGGGGAGCACTAATCTTTAGAATAATTGGTAGTTCTTTGAGAGAATAATCATACCACTAGAGTATAAATAAACCTAAATATTGATAAATTTTTATATAAGAAGGCTAACTCTCATATATACAACTAAATATTTAATAATTTTAGTTCAATAATTAATTTTATAACTTTTAATTACATTAATGTTTAATAAAAGAAGCCTTAGCTCATACATATGAATAGTTATTAATAATTTTAGTTTTGATTAATTAAATTTATTTTTATTTTTAATTGTTTTACTTAATCAATTTTAATATGTAGATTATTAATCCTTTTAACTCTCTTGATTGTAGGTTAATTTTATTGTCCTTTCTATTAATTTTCTTATTTTTATTTTTTATTTTTCTTTTATTTAACCTAAGAATCTAAAAATATCTTTTAATTAATAAAATTAATATGATTAATTCATAAATTATTTTAATTAATCAACCAATTAATTATGATTTTATCTATTGTTTTTATTATTGTTTTTATTTTATTTTAGTTAATTAATCCTAAGTAACAAATAAACATTTTTGTTTTAAATTAACTTCACATCTAATTTAATTTATTTTTAATTTCATTACTTAATGATAATTCCATAATTTTGTTACATTGTATTTATTATTATAGGTGTGGCTGATTCGGCAAATTTTTCATTGTTATTTCTTATTTAACCTAATTGTTTAATTGATATAAGTAAAGATTTATTTTGATGCTCAATTCGTCAATTAATTAATGTAAATTTTTTATTCTGTTAATTTATCTTATTTTATTAGAAATGCTAATTTTTATTTAACTTTCTTTTTAATTTAATTGTTAATGATTAATATTATTTTATTTTAAAATTGCATGTTATTAGTTCAATTCATCTAATATATATAATCTATATATAATATATAGTATTAATATATATATATATAGTATATATGATTAATTAATAATTTATTTTAATTAAATGAATTTAATTTAAGGCTTTTAATTGATTAATGTAATTTAATTAGTTTAATTTAATTAAAATTAAATTAAATTAATTTATTAATTTTACTAACCTTATTAATTTCTAAGACCTATGATACTAAGCTTATTTAGGGATTTATTTACCCAATTTCCACTAATCTCACACCCATTGTCCCTTTTGAGGTTCTAGGAAATTTCATAATTTGGATTGCCTCTCTCATCTTTTCTTTTTTTTTTATAATTATCCTCTCTAGCAATTATTTTAGCTTCTTCTAGACACACATGATGTTTGGTTTTGGATGAGTATTCAGCAAGGGCTGATGTAGGGGATCTCCCGTTCTTTACATCTGCTCCGTGCTCTTTAAGTCTTATTCTTAGATACCAATGTGTTTCACCAATATAACTCTTGCCACAAGAGCAATAAATCTTATACACACCCTTCAGCTCTTGATCTCTTGATGATCAATGTTATCCTTGACTAACTTCATCATTAGCCTTATTGTTCCACATGTTGTAAATTGAGTGTTTATGTTATTCTTTCTTAAAAATTTTGCAATCTTATCCGCAATCCCTTGGATGAATGGAAGGTATAATTTCCCACAATTTTATTCTTCTTTCTTGTTTTCAGGAGGACTCTTACAGAGGAAATTATCTTGTGCTCTTCTTATAGCTTTTTTAATACTAAACTCTTTGTATCCTAGGTTTTGGAAGACCGGGGTTACATTTAGGTGATCTGGATCAGAAACCCTAAGAGCCCTAACACCTAAATTTTTTAAGACGCCATATTTTTGGGATGGATGATGGTATGAGTTAGCATGAAGATAGATATCAGTATGTGTTCTCTTTCTATAGACCTGGTGTCCCAAAGTTCCGTCCTCTTTTCTACCAATGAGAACATCAAGAAAGGGGATTTTACTGTTCTTTTCAAGCTCCATAGTAAACTGGAGTTCAAGGGACATAGAGTTAAGATGATTGAAAATATTCTCTAGTTTAGCCTTGCCATGAGTCCATTTTAAGTTTGTGCCATCAACAAATCCTTTCCGCCAAGCTCGTTTCAAATGGTACGAGTCAAGGGCTTTCCTTTTGAAGTACTCCATGTATAAGTTGGCGACAATAGGTGAGAGTGGAGAACCCATGGCGAGTCCTGATATTTGTTGATAATAATGGTCTTGAAATCTAAAAAAAGTGGACCATAAAACAATTTCTGCAAGTTTTGTTGTTTCAATATTGGTGGCTATCTTTATAACATGAACAACTTCATCTAGAGGAATCTTTGTAAAAAAAGAAGCGAGGTCAAAACTTACTATAATATCATCCTTATCCACCCTTTCATTCTTAATAAGATTTAAAAAATCATTTGTCTTTTATAAAAGAGTCTGTGTTACCAACTAAAGGTTTTAGGATCTTAGCTACATGCTTAGCTAATTCATAGGTTACGGAACCAATGGTGTTAACTATAGGTCTAAGAGGGACCCCTTCCTTATGAATTTTTGGTAATCCATAGATTCGAGGTATAACTTCACAAGATAGGATCAACTTATTTTTTATTTTATCTTCAAGGTTAGTTTCTTTGATGGCTTTCTTGACTTTTTTTATTACCTTGGGAATAGGGTTGGATTGATTCTTTTATAGCTTCCACAATTTATATGATCATTCATCTTATTTATGTAATCATCCTTATCTAACACAACAGTGGCTCCTCCTTTATCAGCCTTAAGCACAACTATCTTATCATTATTACGAACAGATCTAAGAGCCTCCTGACCCTCTTTATTTAAATTACTCCTTGGCCGATTAGATTTCAACATAACGAGGGAGAATTCCACTCTTAATATCTCCTTATTATTTAATGAGAGGCCCTCAGTCCTTCAATGTTGCACATGACGCTTTCAAACGGAATGTTCTTGGGAGAGACTGTGAATCCCAATCCTTTACTAAGGGTATTAATCTCTTGAGGAGTGATCATTACAAATGAGAGATTAACGACTCTCATATCATGTTTATTTGGAACATTGGGGATATTAATAACAGACTTATTAGACTTATTAGAATCTGCCCCGAGATGATTGTGAACTGCAGTGCTATCACTGTTAATAATTCTACAACCCGTATTAATTTTTGAATCAAGCTTTTTACCATTGTATTTTCCTTTTTCCCTTATATTTATTACCATTGTGCACTACCTCATCTACGATTCTTCTAGCAATATTGATGTTGTTTATTATGGTTTTAATATCATACTTGTTTATGTTTATAAATCGTTTGTTAAGGCACTTTATTGTTGGGATTGCAGAGTAGATAAGAAGGTAATTCATTTATTGAGGAAATGAAGTACATGGTAATTGAAGCGGATGACTTGTAGTCAATTGAGGTTGGAATTATGGATCGGCACATTCTGGAGGTTTCGGTGCAGAATAATTTTGAGGTTGATATTGAGGATATTGTTGGAAATATTGGGGGTAGTTGATGTTTGTACCATAATAACATTGCCATCCCCTTGACCAATATGAGTTTTGTGGCTCATGTTTTCCATAGTAGGGTTGTGCTCTAATTACTTTGTGGTTGTGCATAACAAGGAATTTCTCCGTTAGGATATTCTTCCATACCTAGTTGACAAGGCTCCTAAGGTCTCCTATGAACAACATAACAAGGTTGGTTTGTTTGACTTGTCCCAACTTCCTTTTGGAAAATACACATTAGTCCTGATATTAAAGGGAAGTCCTTTGTAGCATGAACCTTTGCACATATAAAAAAATCAATATTGTCAAGAGAACATTCTCATAATGAATGTTTCTTCCTACTTCTAGGATAGACAATAGAGAAAGTAACATTTTCACCTTTTTCTTGTTTTGTACTCTTAACATATCAATCTGTTCACTATTCTTCAGGACCACATGGTTGAGGGCTCATATGGAGTTTCTAACCTATCTAATCAGCCTTTAGGATGTAGATCAAGGTATCTTCATCATCAATGGAAAGAAGTGGAACTCGAGGAGATGGGCATCTATTTCATCACTGGATTATGCTGCCAAAGAGAAGCAATTCAAGTCTTTGGACCTCCCTAAGGAGGTGAGAGTACCAGGAGTCTAGTCGAGAGATACTTTCTTGGTGCCGAGAAAACCAATAGAGGAAAGGTGAAGATTGCAATAATAAACAACAACCTCATTCTGAGAATAGTTTTGTTCACCATGGCACGTGTATCTAGAACATAATATGTGCATGAGGCTTCCAAGTCTCAATTTTGGTATGCTATCGCATGTTTGACCCCCACCATCTTCAACTAGTCCAGAGGCATCTTGGTGAACATGAACTGACAATTGACCAAGGTTAAGCACAGACACCTGAAGCAGTTCGGGTCTGGTTCTATACTAGTCACCTTCTTCTTGGAGCAAGTGCCCCTCTTCTAGTATCAGTGGGAACAAGTACCACATTCTACCCCACGAGATCTCAGGCTCCTCAGATGGAGCCAACTCATGCCTAGAGGAGGCATAGGTCAACATATGCATTATCCACCACATTTAATCACTTGGTTTGAATGCACACAACTTGTGGTAGATGGCTATGCTTAGTCGGACACAAATTTTAGAGGGGATCAAGATTTTCCTCGGCCACTAGGTGAAGAGTGGACTCACCTAGGTAAAAACTTGTTTTTTGATTTTTTCAAGTTTTATAATTTTTATAAAAATGTAAGATAAGGTTCAACTTATGATAAATGTGAAATGTGGGACTAGAGAGACTATGAGATGTGTTCCCAATAATACGCTGAGTTGCCCACGATAGTGGGTGAAGATTACGAGGAAGGGGCTGACCCCTTAGGAAATATGGAGTGCAATGTGGAGGTAATCACTCGAGGGGTTCCAGATTATGCCACTATCAACAATGCTCCAATAGATTGGCAGAGACATACTCTTGGAGTCTCTGTGAGACTGCGTCGATTGCTAGGCCAAGTGATCAGAGTGGTCTCGTGATATCATGAGCACCATGCAGTTTGATAGTTTATCTAGTTGTTTACACATTTTGTATGTTTTTAAAGCCAAATGTCTCAGAACACTCTATTTTTCTACATTTTGATGTAAACACTGAGGAAGATGTGATATATATATATGCATTTTTTATTTCTACTTATGCATTCATAACATGATTTTATTTTTACAAATGTCTATCATGAACATAATTTGCCAATGCATCACTTAATGTATTTAAATTATGTGGAATATGTTGATATGTAATGTAATCAAATTTTTTTTCCAACAATGTAACACATAGATGCATATGTAATATTTATGGATTTCTTACTCAGTAATGATTGTTTAATTGTAACACAACTTGCTATGAATCCAACTTGACAACTATATCCCTAATTCCAAGAGAAACTACTTCTAACAATTGTTCAATAACTCCACTCTATTCAAAAATGTTATTGGTTATTCAAACAAGGAAGATACCTTGTAAGTTAATCAGCTCGTCATTAGGGTCATAGAGTACCCATGTTGTGGAAGAGTGGTTCTGCGTGCTACAATAAGCACCATCAGCAGATCTAATGTAACGACTTCATGACATCTCCAAACAGAGTTTGCAAAGAAAAAAAATAGATGGCTATGGAAAGTGTTCTTTTAAGACAACGAGAGTCTCTTTTAGCAAGCGACTAACATGAGATTGTGAGGGACAACCCTTAGTGTAATGATCCTCCTCACAGATGAGGCAAGGATAATTCTTCTTTCTTCGAGAATCGTCATCAACAAAAGATTTAGGAGAGTCCTATTTTAGGGCAGAAACTTTGGCCTTACCTTTTGATGAGAACGAGTATTGTAGCAAGAAATATGCAACTCCTTGAGCTACCAGCTTTACTTTATCAACCTAGGGTTTGTAAAAATTTCGAGGTGATAGTATTGTATACACAAGTGAAGCTGATCGTTCTGCCTCTTGTTATTGTTCAACTCATGAAAGAGCACTAGGGTTTTCAGGTCAGACTTCTATGGATTTGAAAGAACATTGATTTCTAATCAAAGAAATAGGAATCTACTCTAAGAGAAATCTTGTCTACCGCAATAAGGAAAATGACTTAAATCCTATGCTAAAAAAACACCATTCGGTAACTAAGTGTTGAGAAACTATGCTTTACAAGAATGCCAAGCTAACATGTATGAAATGCTACTGTCCTAAGCATGGAAGTTCAAAACATCAAACACCACTGTTGTGCATGTAAAAGATTGAAATATATTTGTTTCTTTCTTTTTATTATTTTTATGGAAAATCAACTGTGAACCCTAATCTCTTTTGATGATATAGCAGGAGGATTATGGATGTTGGAGAATGATTTGGAGGTTTGGGAGACCCTCAGGTACCCTTGTTTTGCTTCCTATAGTTTTTTTTCTTAATTTTGGCCTCAAAACAGGCGACTACAACAAAGCCTACTCGACGTACTAAAAACGTACATGATTCCTTGTATTTCTACAAGTTATAGGATAGAGGTGAATGATTGGTGATAGAGGTTATTGAAGGCTTAGGGAAGGTGGCTGATAGGTGGAATGGAGTGAGAAAATTCCAAGGGTCACTCAGAACTCAAAACCATGTTTAGGAGATGGTTGGGTTTGCTTAACATGCTTGAAGGAGTTTCTATGTAAAATGATGAAATTGGTGAAGGTCTTATTGAAAGCAAGGAATGATTATGGATGGATGAAGTTGGAAGGTGGTTTCTCGCTATGTGATATCTCTCTACTAATGAAACACTTTCTCTAAGTCAAACATTGTTATTTTCCAAGAAATCATGTAAACAAGAAGAATTATAATAAGCTATAAAAACAAATTTTAATGAGCTAACTCTCTACTTCATGCATGAGGAAAATTTTAGAATGAAATGGAGTTATTGATGATATCTATTGTAATACTAAAGATGGAAGAGATGGTAGTTAATTCCTACACTTGCAAACTTATGAAATGCTGGTTCAAGTACAGTAAATCCTAAATTTGATGAGAAAATAGAGATCTATCTTTTTGGGGCTGCATAGGGGTCCTTTCCTCAAATCATGATCCGTGAAGGAAAAGGCGAGGTCAAGACGTCTACTAGCATCTTTGTGATGTTTTTTTCCCGTTGTAGCCTGCTACTGAAGTAGAGCACAAATGGAAGCAAACTAATAAAAAATTAATCAAATCTACATTGCCTGTAATGAAATACTTCTAAGGACAGTTTAATCATGAATCTATGAAACCAATCTAAGCATAGAGATACAAGAAGAGTAGCCTTTCCTTCCAGGGTTGGGCCCTAACCAAAGAGCTTCATCCCTATGAGTTAAATCAATACTTGATCATAAAAATGTTCATTCTCATTAACAAAACAGAAAATTCGATAGCAATGTAATCCACAAGTCTCGATCTCAAAAATAAACAGTGTTTATAAAAAAACAAATTGAATCCTAGTGAGGCTCTAGGCCTATTTCTTATACAATTAAAGTCTCTAATGACTTCCTTAAATCTAGGGAGGCTTGACTCCCAAACTCAAGATCAACTAAGTCTTTGACTATCACTTGCTTGGCTGCCTTTTGATCTTATGGAGTAAATGTTGAGGATTTACCTCCTACAATCTCTCTTCCTTGTCCCATTTAGGTTACAAACCTTAATCTTGCCAAAATTCCTCGATTTTCTCTTTCAAACCTACATTCAATGCATATTAGTCCACTAGGCATAACATCACACATTAACTCATGTCATTAAACAAAATATAATCAAAACATGTAATAAATTGTGAGAAGAGTTGACCTGACTAAGCTAGGAGGTGTCTTATGGTCCATATAGTTACCTAATGATGATGTTAATCATGACCCCCATATTGAAGGTGTTTCCATCCTCTGAGCAACTCAATCAATATCCATGTCTTTCATAGCTCTAGTGGCCTCCCTGACATCCCATGTTTCTGCTGTAGTTTCCTCTTCTTATGCATAGAATCCTCCCTTCCTTTGTACCTCCTCTTGCTGCTATCTCTCTCCCTATTCCTTCTGTCCTTCTAACATCCCCAAGAGAAGTGGCGGACTCAGTTTCAAGACAATCAAATTGAGTTTGAGCCTTTGGATGGTTTGTTTGTACATGGGTGTCATGTTCAATGATTCTCTCATCCTTTGAGGAGAATGGTACTCTTTGATTTTCAAACAATATGGAAAATTATTCCATCTCCTTTGGAAAGATTTCATGCTATCATCCCCTCACAATTAAACATATCCTCAAAATTTGTAATTTCTTTCTCTTGGGTAGGAAGATACCTGGTTGCAAGTTGAGGATCATTTGCAATTAAATTATATGTTCTAATGACATCCATTGCACTGGACTAATTAGCTCTTATCATGAGAGGCTCAGTTTGTTCCATTGCTAATATCTTCTTCATTTCGGTAGTATTTTCTTCCTCATAATTCATCCATGATGCCAAGCCCACCAACTGTAAATCTGCCAACTTTTGATTAGGGTTTCATACATTCATATATGTCAAAGAAATGTTATGCAACTAGAGCTTAGACATCTTATCCATATACTATAATTTAGTTTTACCATAGAGATCAATGAAATATCTATAATGTTAGTATGGCATAGTGACTGTCTATGCAAGGGTCTTGATTTAGAATAGTAGCCATTGTTCCTTAAGGTATAATACATAGGACTTAGTTGGCATCCTACACTGGATGGATTCTAAAGATAGAGTGACCATGGATAACAAAAGATTCTTTATTTCTTGTAGTTGTCCTTTAAACCATGCATTCTATGGCTCCAATTGAGTTTTCATTGTGGCCTCAATGTCCATGAGGCTACTTAGTTTTCTACCCATCTCCTTGAGCTTTTCCTCCATGTGGCCAATGTCCTGCACTCCCTTCAACTTGGTAATATATATCCATCTATGTGTGCTCTCTCTTTCTTTCTCAATCTCAAAGAATAATGGAATGGAAAATCTTTGTGGAATGACCCTCCCTCTCTCAATAAATCTGTAGTAGGAGTCAAGGTTAGGTTGAGCACTAGGTTCCCTTAGTTGTGGGTCCTCTCTCCTTGTTTCTAGATGCTTACTTCCTTCCTCATCCAATTTTTAAGTTTCTTGTAGGTTCAATAGAGTTTCTTGTAGGACTACCTCCACTTTTTGTAGGTCCCACTCCATATCCCGTAGGATGTTTTTTCCTTTGGATCAAGTGGATCTAGTTATAGGCCTTCTCACATAGGTGATAGGAGGCTTATGTGAGGTTTGTACTGAGGATCCTTCTTCTTATTTTTTATGAGAGGATCCATCTTCTATTGCTACTTAGGTAAGTCCACAATAGCAATGGGAACCTTGGTTGGAAATTGAGGTTTTCCCTACCTTATCCTGAACCTTTCTTGGAGTTTGGGGTTTTCTTGTTCTAATGTATAAGGGGTTTTACCTCTGTCATTTTCCTTTTTATTTGATAGGGGTTCTCAGGGCATTGAGGGAAATTTTTGTCTCTTTCTTAGTGGGTTCTGGAGACACTTCAGGTGACTCCTCCTTGTCTTTTGCCTCTTCATTTCCATTTCCCTTCTCACCTTTGTATTTCCCCTCTTCTTATCCTTCGAGATCCTAATCTTGTTTATCAATGTCCTCCTTAACATATTCCTCTATTTCTTCATCACCTTCTTTCTCTTTCTCTTCCTCTTCATCCTCATCTATCTCCTATTCATCCTTCTCTACTTCTTCTCCACCTATTTCAGACTCTTGTCTATGTTTTTCACTCACACTAGGTCTAATACCATATGTGAGGGCTTTGATATCCTCATTTGTCCACATGTCGCTAAAAATTTCCCATTGGATTGGAATTCTAAGGTTTTGGAGGGCATCTTTTATATAATTCTAATTAAGCCATGGTGGGCAAACTAATGGTACCTTCCTTCCTACACCTTTATGCTTGTATCTATGAGTGATTGCAAAAGGAAGTATGGTATGCTAAGCATATGGTGAGGAGGTGTTTCTACTCTAAACCTCAATTCTTCAAACACCCTAAAGTGATAACCATAAACCACACTATACCTACCTTCGCATGATATGTATTTTATAAGGTGGTATCTTACCTCATTCCAGGGATATGGTAGGCTTCTTCTCCTTACTCCATTCATGTACTTCAATGGGCTTCTCTCCCTCTAAAAAGAATTTCTTTTTGGCAGTTAGGATATTACCCTTGTCTTCCTTTCCCCAACAAACACCTAGGGGAAGTGTGGTAATTTTGCTTATGAGTTCAAGGGCGAATTGTATGGGGGGGCCCCTCACCACAACAATGACATGGGTTCTTATCAGTGGAATGATGGAGAGATCAAATTCTCGGGCTATTTCATTAGCGTAAGCTGTTAATCTCTCAAAATACCCCATCCAATTATGCCTAGTGAAGATTTCTAGCACAGGAGGGTGTTGGTGAATCCTCATAGTGTTGATGGGTTCCCTTATATTAAATCCCTACATGATTTTGTCTCACGAACTTTGAGGAGAAGATATGTATGATACAAATTTTAATGAAGGAGGAAATGGAACTACAATACTTGTGGAACTATTTTCTTACACAACTATCAAATTCAATCAAATTGGGAGATTTTTCTGTTGGTTTCACATGGAAAAATGGAAGGAAATCTAGAGCCTACCTCCTTATGGTGCTTGTTGTAGCCAACCTCTATGTTTCATTCTATGAAACTACTCACTCCCAATCCTGTAGGCTACCTCATTGTGTCAAGTAAGATTCCTTATGTGATCTTATAGGAAATCCTACACAGGATCAAGATGATTTTTTTCACTTCCGTAGGTTTCTTGGGTACGAGAGCGACTTTTCTAGAGTGATCCTCGAGAATATGAATGCATGAGTGGATGAGGATCAACGTTTATTTCCTCTTATCATCGAGTTCAGTGAGGTGGTGTGCTAGGAGCCGAGCTACGAGTTTTTACCATTTTTGGACCATTGGTCTCCATTACCACATCATCATTCCCCTCTCCTCATAATCGACTCCTACTTTGGGCATTTGTAGCTCAACTACTTCTAATGTCATTCTTTTTTCTTTGACTTTACAATTGCCACATGTGTGGGGACTAAGTGTTTTGTCCTCATTGATTGAACTAAGTTGGCGAGGTTAACTGTCCACATTTCACTTATAAACCAACTCATCCAAAATATTTACATATTTTAATTAAATTATGCAAATGAGAGAGTGAAGTAAGATACTTGCATATGGTGCTAATACCTTGCTGCAATTTTTTGAGGACATGATGTGCTTGCTTTGTGTCAGTTGTATGCTATTTCTTGCTCCTTATATATATCTATATCATATATATTTATATATATATATATATATATATATATATATATATATTTTATTTCTTTCCTTGTTGATTTACTTGATGTGCAGGTACCTGGTGCTCAAGATGAATGTGCTGCTACTACTCTCGAGCTCCTTCTACCCTCTGATCTTCATGTTGGAAGCTTGCTCCAACGTATGATTTTAATCTTGTGGGATAGGTAGCTACATGATTTCCTACAGGATGTGTTGTAGTAGCTTCTCCCTCAAAATTTCAATTGTTTCCACTGTTGGGACTTGAGGATGATGACATGGATAAAGAGGAGGCCTAGAAATGTGAATAATGAGAAATACACTGAGGTGCTACCCTCCTCTACTCTCTGTTTCATCTTTTCTCTATGTTTTCTCTTCAAGACAGTCAATTTTTTGAAAAATGATTGTTATTTATGATGGATGTAGGGGTGATTATGGTGGAGAGAGGTATGGTAATGAATTTGTGATGTAGGGTTTTTTATTTTTGGACATGGGAAGGTCATTTCCTCGCCCTAGGATTTTTCTCACTTTAGGATTATGAAGCCACTGTAATTCCTACAAGATCATCTTCTTGTAGGCTTTTATGGGATCCTATACGTTTACACGAAATTCTTTAGGTTTACAAGGAATAGTGTAGAAAATGTAGCACCCTTACAAATTAAGGAAAATGAGTGAAAAAAATGAAAGGAATGGTGGAGGATAATGGATGAGGAAATACAAATATGGGTGGAATAGGTCCATTTTTTATTCTCGTTTTCTCTCTGATTGTCGTGCTACTGACGTGGAAACTTTTTTTTATGATTTTTCTTCTCTTTTTTCTTTTCAATTTTTTTTTAAAACAACTAGTGTGCCTCCAAGTGGCTTTCACTCTAGTTGCTTGCCCTCGGTGCCTCAAGAGAGGTTTTCACCTAGATATATTTTTATTTCTCTTTTACCTTTTTATTTTGAACACCATTGGGCTTCCGCGAGAGGTATTCAACTTGATAGTGGCACTGAGGTGCCTAATGGAGGCTTTCACCTGGGTCCCTTGCTGAGGCAGGAGCTAGAACTTGCTCCACTACCATCACTATTTTATTAATACCATCAATGCACTCTTGCCTTGACAAGGGTCTCTTGTAAATATTCGTTATGTACCCATTAACAAGTAAAGGAATGGCCTCTACATCTATGGTTCTGATTTTCATTGAACCATTATCATGATGTCTGTCTATACCATAAGGCCCTAACCATATTTTCCTTAAATTTCCCTTAATGTATTTATATCTAGAATCATATAATAAAGCCTAGTCACCTTCTTGAAATTACTTATCTTTGATGTTCCTATCATTCTAGATATTCCTATAAATTTGAGTTACCTCTATGTATAGGAGGGCCTGCGTTTTGAGCTCATCTAAGCCATTCAACTCGAGTAATCTCTATTTTTTTGCATTGCTGAGATCTAGATCTAGTTGGGCTGCCATCCTCAATGTGCTATACTCAAATTCAATGGAAAATAGGGCCCTTTTCCTATAGACCAACTCCTAGGGTGTTAATCTAGTGGTGGTCTTCGAGGTGGTATTATAGGCCTAGGTGGCTTTAACTACTTTATCTACCCAATATTTCATGTTGTGCTAGCCACTTTGGTGACGATGCCCTCTAGCACTCTATTGGTGACCTACGTCTGCTCATTAGCTTGTGGGTGATAGGGAGTGTAGGTTCTATGCATGATCTTATGCTCGCTTAAGAGGTCTTCAATCATGTTGGAGGTAAAATGCCTTGATGAGTGACGAGTTCTCTAGGGTACTCAAATTTGTGAAATACATTCTCCCTTTAGAACTCAACCGCCCTCTCCTCTGTTGCTGCCTTAATTTCCTTAGTTCCAGTGCACTTACCCAGATAGTTAATGAACATAATGATATACTTCTTTTTCTTGGATGGAGCGTCAATAGTTCTAAGGAAGTCCGTGCCCCACTTGTCAAATGGCTCAAAAATCATTTCAGGTTGCAAAGGCATTTCATCTCTTGGAGTATGCTTTCCCATCCTTTGGCACCAATCACATTTCAGGGAAAATCTATGCTAAAGCATTTAGGAGTACTCATAATTCAGAAAGATGACTATAATGTTGTGTATCTCTCCAAAGGACCAAGTTGTACTCCTCAATTATTTGACAACTATGGACCACAATATCCATGAGCAAGTGATGTTGTTCAAGCCCAAAATGGTGGATGATACTTATGTATAGGCACAACACCTCGAGAACATAGGTCTGAAAAGAGTGCAATCTATTGTATCAAAGAAAACGGAGAAACAAGACGCTTCTAAGGATGGGAAAAAGAAACCATAACTAGGAAAGTATAAAAATATGGTAGCCGCAACACATGAGTGCAAAAATCCTAGTAACCACTACAATGTTGATGGCGATACAGAGCAGAGGTTTTGGAAGTTTCATTGAGAGCTAAACTCAAAGAACACGAAGAAAGATAATAAGAAGAATAATATCATGACCATTAATTCACACAACCAAGTTGAAAAAGCTTATACATGGATGAGAATATCGCCTATACATTAGTTCAAAAAGAGGTGAATCTCGATATCCTTCAACAACATGAAGAGAAATAAATGACCAAACTCTTCCATGTAAAGATACAGGTCAACAAGATGAAGATCAATGCTTTGTTTCACTTAGGAGTGTAGGAAAATCTCATTGCAACAGATCTATAGAAGATGTTAGGGATGGAGTGATCATTCAAACCCATATCCATTTGGATGGGTTCATAAGGATGCAAAGCTTTAGGTAAAAAATTAGTGTAAACTTACATTTGTTATGAGTGTTTATTTTATTGATGAGGTAGATCTGTATGTGGTTCCCCTTGATGTATGTGGAGTTGTGTTTTGGATTCTACACATGTACATGCGTGATGCTATATTCATGACGACAGCTAACTAGTACCATCTCATCAAGGATGAAATATCGTTCATCATCAATGTGCATAAATAAAAGTAAAAAGTTTCGCTCGTAAGTGGCAACAAAGTGAATAAATTGTTTAGTTCGAGCAAGAAGTATGTTTTATTGCTTTTAAGAGAAAATTAGTCTATAGGTGAGTCAGTAAGAGGTAAGGCATCCTTAGAGGGGTGTACTAAGAAAATGAAAACAACAATTAGGGGAGTTGTTATAGGAATACAAGGATGTGTTCCTAGAGCCTAAAGGGATACATCCTAAGAGAGAAGTGCAACATGAGATCTAGCTATTTTCAGACTCCCCATTGCCAAATATTGGATTGTACATAAAGTATGTTATAGAAACAAGTGAGGTGAAGAAATAGTTGTAACAATTGTTGGAACAGTGTTTCATTCGACTAAGTACATCACCATGTGGGTCACCCATCATCATTGTGCCACACAAGAATGGGACCTGACACATGTGTATAGACTATAGGGCATTGAATAAAATCATGCTCAAGAAGAGATACCCCATGCCCTAGATAGACGATCTACTAGATGAGTTGCAACAAACAAATTATTTCACTAAGCTAGACTCAAAGTCTCGATAACACCAAATTCTAGTCAAAGAAGAAGATACATGGAAGACCAGCTTCAAAAATAGGCAAGGTTTGTATTAGTTGTTAGTTATGTCATTCATCCTCTATAATGCAACAAATAAATTTATGACATTAATGAAAGATGTATTACGCCATTTTATAGATTCATTTGTTATTTTCTTTTTGGATGATATAATGGTATACAGTCCTACATGGGAGGAGAATAATTCACATTTGAGGCAGGTGCTCGAAACATTGAAGAAGCACGAGATGCTAGAAAATCTTGAGAAGTGTGAGTTTGCACAAGAGTCCTTGATGTATTTGGGATCTGTGATTGGTGGAGGATAATTGAATATAGATCCTTCAAATATGGGGGTCATCATGAAATGGTTGGTGACTACAGATGTTACTAAGGTTATGAGGTTCATTGGAGCACCACAATACTTAAGGAGATTCATAGCCTTGTTTTTAGCAGTATCAACACCACTCCATGCCATAAAAACAAGCGGCAAGAGTTTCTAGCGACGAAAATGGTACTAGAAGGCTTTTGATGAGTTAAAGAAGAAGATAAGTGAAGCACTATTTCTTGCATTACCAAACTTGCAATGGCTGTTTGAACTGGAGACATATTTGACTAGTTATGTTATGGGAGTTGTCTTGATGCAAGTAGGAAGGCATATTTTCTACCATTCTGAATTATTTCATCTAGGCATTCTTAACTACCCTACCTATGAGAAGGAGCTCTATGCCATGGTGCAAGCTATGAAGAAGTGGAAGAACTATCTAATAGGAAAGGAGATAATAATCCACACACGTTAGGAATCGTTATAGTAACTTTCGGCCCATAATAAGTTACAACACAGTAGGCACTACAAGTGGAAGGGGTTTTTGCATCAATTTAATTCGGTGATTAAGTATAAGAAGGGTAGCACAAAAAAGTTGGCCAACATGTTTTCAACGCCACCAACATCAAGGATTACAACTTTAGGGACTCTTATGCACATGGATCCATTCAACGATGATGCATACACAGAGTAATATTTAGAGATGATGGTTTAATAGGTCATGAGAGTACCAAGCAACTCATCCATGTAATATTCTATAAATGAGACATGTTTTTAATGTCATACACTTTTGAATTAAATCTCATGGGTAGAGATCTCAAGACCTCTTGAACAATGATATATTTTTTCAAAACTTCACACACTCCTCTAATCATATTGGTTACTTCATCAATTTTGAGAAATTATTCTTCCACGATTTCTTCTCTATGTATTTTTAAGACTTCAAAACTCATTTTTAAGGTTTGATGTTTTTCCTTTCTAACTCTATCATCTCCTTCATTACCTTGATTGAGATTGACCCATACTTCATTAGCAGACTTCTAGTACATAATTTTTATTATTTCAAACTCACTACCACAAAGAGAATGAAAGTCTTCGTTTTAGCATTATTTCCATATAGGTTTTTACCATCAAAGTTAATGCGAGGGATATTAGGGACATCATGATCTACTAGAATAGAACTGTAAACATCTACTCTTAGGGACATAAGATAAGCTTCCAACTCAACTTTCAATAAGGCATAGTTTGTACCATGAAAGAGTGGTTAGAAAGTTCGTGAAGGAACTTTTTTCTAATAACAATTATTGTGATAAGGAATTACATAGAGGAGGGGTGAATCATTAATAGTTGCATTCATAAAACATTAAGTGCAAACCTTCAATTATTTTCACTATTGTTAGTTATTTGAGAGAGCATTTGTACTACAATAAACATGAATAGAAATATAAGACATTCAAATACGTGAACTCAACAACATACACACAAAATGACATGGGTATTTTTATGTAAAAATGAGTGTGAGAAAGCCACTAATATGTTTTTTATTATGATGTAATTAAAGCACCCACTTAATTCCATGAATTTTTTGTGAGCACCCATTCACAGGAGGCCCCAATACCCTTCAAATAGAAAGATACAACTTTCCAAGAGGCACCGACCTCTTATGAATGTAGGAAACTACCTTCTCTAACCATTGTTCTTCCTTTCATACAATTTTCAAATTGAAAATAGAAGATAATACAATTAGACAAAAACATAAATATTGTATAATGCAGTACCAAGTCCTTTCATTCAGCTCTACAACTCTCCTTTGAAGCCTTATCCTTGTTACTCAACTACCTCTACTCACCACCATATTCTTTAGTCTATCTCTCTTACACACTCACAATGGTGAACAATTAAAATCACACAAATTCTACTTTCACTTTGTTTAATTACTCAACACATTGTTGTTCGTCTATAGCACCGGCAATGCATGGCTTGCCATACTATAAACAGACATGGGAGAAGAGTTAATGCAAAGAAAGGGTTGTGGATTGTTTTATATGTTTAGAATTAAGTTGAATCAAATAGCTCCTCCATTAATAACTACATGTACTCACAACATGGCTCTTCTTTTTTTCTCTTCAAGGGGCATAGGAGAACAGGAGAATAATACCACGAAGACTCACTTTCATTTAACTCATGATAGCCTTCAATGAAGCTCAAGGTTGACGAACATTAAATTTCTCCTATGCATCGTGGTCCTTCACTACCTTGAATGACTGCTCTCAGCAATTGTGTCTACTTCCATTCTTAATTCCCATATGTCAAGTAATTTATCTAAATCGTAAAGGCTTTCCATTAACACCACTATCAATTCTGTGGATTTTCATAGAGAAATTATGCTTGAGTCATTACCTACATTAAATTGCAATGGAAGCACTTCTAGTAGGAGGAGGTCACCTAAGAGATGGAGGGTAAAATGCTCACTGTTAAAATTAAGATAAATATATTAATCTCAGTAAAAGGTACTCTCCAAGTGAGTATAGTAGACATGTTGCAATGTAAAGTTTATTTTGACTAAGCCAAATTACATAAAAATAAAATAATAATCAACAATGACCCATGGTAGTGAGAAGTCATGGTATTCCTGTGGAATATAATCTATTTAAAAGTGTAAATTAAACAAGCTTTCTCTTTGGACTCCAATAAATTCCATCCCTTTGAGTGGGTGATAGCTCATCATTAAGATTGATCTAGGCCCCTTTAAACAAACTATATTTCATATAAATATCATAGGTATTTAGTACCTTGAGACATTGTTATATTTATTATTATTATTATTATTTTATTTTGACCTAATTTTTGTTATTTAACTTATTTATTTGTTTATTTTTTAATGTAATTTAGAGGCAAAAATATCAAACATTACATATCTATTGTGCTCAAAAGACTTCTCTCCACACCATTATTAATAACATAATATATTGTTATTATCAATAATTATTATATTTATTCATATTCATTTTATAGTTTAATAACTTATTAAAAAAAATGATTTTTATTATTTTAATAATCTTTTATTCATAATTTATAGTTATTTTAATAAATAATAAGATATAAAATATAAATAAATAAATTCAAGTTAACTGTATTCATTATTTAATAATTAATTTCATAATCATAATTAAAAAAAACAACAACCAATTCATAAAATTATGATGACATAATTTTTAGTGAAGAGAACCATCCAAATTGACAAAATAAAATCCTAAAAGGTTAAAGCTGATACCAAACAAGTTTTTTCAGTTGGTGTTATATAGTAATATAACTGTGGTGGTAGGATAGTTATTCCGTGACAGGTGAAAGGAATGTATACACATATTCATCTAATCACCGAAATGAATGATGAAATTGTTTGTGAATGAATTCGTTTCACCTCGTCAAAACTGGGCTTCATCAAATTACAATTCCGATTCCGAGATAATGTTATTCACCATAATACTATTCAGTGTAAGTACAGTGATTATATTATTCACCATTATACTATTCACCATCTTACTATCTCCGAATCCTCATTGGATCAAGCCCATCTTAGTAGAGGCAATGCGAAGTCATTCGCAAATTAACTTCATGATTCATTTTATTGGTTAGATGAATATTTTTGATTAAGGTTTTGAAAAGTGTAAGAAGGTTTTGGGTTTCTCTCTAAAAAAAATTCTCTAAAATTTTTTTAGTAGCAATGATAAGAACCAAAAACATGAATTTTAATCAAATTTTTTAAAATTAATTATATTCATGCTAGATAAATAATTATTCAATGAATATTTATAACTTAAGAAATCACAAATATTAGCTAGAAAATGTAACATTTGGATAGACAAGTTAATTCCCCTGTAACAATTTTTCTAAGGTCAATAAGTATAGGCATAATGCATGACACAAGGGAGCATAGTAAGTTCAATTGGTTCAGCTACAATGGATAAATCAATGACAATTAAAATTAGGAAAATTATTGTAACCATAGTCCATAAAAGAATGGGGCTTTGGTATGACTAGTGCATGTGTCTCACTATCTCTATGTATTAACCTATAGAAGATATGGTGGGGTAGGCCACAATATTTAGGATATAGTACCCTTTTATACTAGATGTATTCTTGAAGCTTTAGGGAAGTGTGGGTAAGGAATTAATTAGCCTTGTAGCCTAGGGCATATGGGAGTTCATATATGAGGATGAGAAATTTGTGGAGTGGTCCATGAATGGAGAATGAACTATAATTGACACATTTATAAAATCATTACTACCAGAGAAACATAAAATCAAACTAAAATAAGAGAAAAATTTTCAAACAAAGTTTAACTTGACACATGATACATAGAAATGGGGTGACATTCCCATCTCAAGTGGACATGAACCATTTCTCCTACAAATATCAACATACAGAAACATAAAAGCAATTCAAAAGCAGGGAATTTAGAAACTGGTTGAAGAGTGCATTGTATTTAATTTTTTATCTTTTATTAGGGCATGCTTGAACAATATGCATATGCTAACAATTTGTGACTTGTCATATTATATATTGTTAGTGATTTCTAGAACATTAATGTGCAAGATGTGTGATTTGTAAAATGTGTTGTGTAATATGTGTGATCTCTCCCACTTTTAAGATGGTGACTCCATCCATCATAAGGCTCTCTCTGGTCACTGATGATGGATGGAGTCACCATCCAAAAAGTTGGATAGATCACACATTTTACATAGTATGATTCCTGAAATAACTAACAAGATGAAAAATTATTGAACTATCCAATCACTCAATATTATATATTGGTAGAAAATAAATTATTGAAAAAACATAAAAATCAAGAAGATGGATTATTATATATTGGTAGAAAATAAATTATTGAAAAAACATAAAATCAAGAAGATGGATTATTATATATTGGTAGAAAATAAATTATTGAAAAAACATAAAATCAAGAAGATGGATTATTAGTGATTAAGACTTACAAATTACATGAATAACACTGAAAAAAATGAAAAAAAAACCCTTGGTGTATACTTATGGTATATTTTTTAACAAATCCCTTAGTCTATATTTGTAGAGTGTGGAAATAGTTATACAACAAAATAGAACAAAACACTCACTCTTGTTTCCATAAGAGATTTCTCACATTGATTTCCATAAAATAAAATGAAACCCTTACACTCTTTGCTAGTTGCTATGATTTCTGACCTAGTTACCATAGAGATTTCTTTCATTAAATAAAATAAGACTGTCACCCTAGCTTCTATAAAAATATGAAAACAAGATCCTCACACTAATTGCTAGTTTCTATAAAGATATCCAGCAATGTAACAAAATCCTAGTGTAAATTTCTACAACAAAACCCTGGCTACTAGAAAAATTTGTGGAATGCCTGAAATTAATGAAATCCCATATTATTAGAATGAACAAGGTTCTTTCTATAATTTTTTTCCAAGTGGCCTGGAATATTATATATCCTTTCAAGAAAAGTTTTATTGAATACTTTTCTTGAATCCTATTTTCTTTAGATGTTCTAAAGTTATAAAAAAACAAAAAAAAAAACAAAAAACCAAATAATTGTAGAAGTAACACTATATCTATGAAATAGAAAGTATTGGTAATTTGCTTTTTTTTTTAATATAGAAGTAACCTACAGTAATAACAAGTTAAAATAGAAAATGTTAGATTGTAATAAATGAAGAAACCTCAAATTCTAATAAATAAAGGAATATACCATGTTTATTTCCTAAACTTTTTTATATACCAACCATATCCAAAAACTATATCACCATAATACATGTGGGATAATGTAATTCCACCTTGTTATATAATAAATGTTTTAAATGGTATTTACTCCATGATGAATGTGGGATATACCTATTTGGCATAAAATTAAAGTTTGTTCTCACCTAATCTATACACTATTAATTTCCAAAGGAGCAAGTTAGAATTGTGTATGCACACTCAAAATAAGCTTAATTATATACTTTTATAGAAACTGACACATTATATAGCATGGAGGCATCAAAAACATTCCCTTATAAAAAATGATGTTAGTGAGTCACTAACTAATAACTACAACCTTTACCAATATGAATTACATATCCAAAGGTTAGCCTTCTCTTTTTCTTCCACTAATAGCTCAAGTATTATAACATATTAGACTATTTCCTATTATTGGGAACTAGAAAAACCAACAACATTCTTATAAAAATATTTCAAGAATTCATTTATATTGCCAAAAAATAATAGTTTCTATTTCAAGTCAACAAAAAAAACCATAGATGATAGTGTAAGCTGTGTGAGTGTTAGAGTGACATAAGGGACAAGGGGGTTGGTGATATTTTGTTGGTTGGTGATTATGAGAGAATTAAACATCACTCATGAACTAGTTGCCCCCCTTGATGGTAACATCAATTTCATATTTAGGTGGGTTTGATTGGGGCTTTTCTCAATCCATTTTGGGAATTTTTGAATTGTGCCACAAAATCTCAATGAGAGTTCTAATAAATATGCAACATAGTAATCCATTCACAAATGGGTCTATATTCTTAGATATATTACCAAAACTATCTCACTATGAACAATATGTAAGAATGAATCATGATATGGATAACACTTTGGTAGAATGGGTTTCTTGAATACAATCATAAATTGACCAAGCTATAAAATTTACTAAGTTCATATGAAAAATAAATGATAATTGGGAATTAATGGTTATCTAATGCAAATGGTTATTCCTTTTTATCATGGTGATGACTCCTTTTTCCAACATCAACCTCATGTTGGGATATTGTTTAACCAACTTCTCTCTCCTTTGGATTGTATCTTCTCTATATATTCTATAAATAAATAAAAGCACAAACACACACACACAAATAATATGAAAGGAACTAAGTGATGTTGTTGCAATGAAGAAGTTGAGTTAAGAATAGTCTTGGCTCCTTGTACATTAGTGGTCATGATATTTTTGTCCCCTTCTTTCTAAGTACTCTTAATTAATGTATATTTATTTTTTATACATAAAGTTGCCCTCCCCTCAAGAAAATATTTTTCTTAAAAACATAGGTAACCATGGATGTTGTTGACTAAAATGTTCACCTCTAATGGATTAATAAAAAATAATTCTCTAACACAATAAGCAAATTAAATTGATGATTTCTTACTTGGAAAATTGAACGAGTCTCTTGGAATAAAATAATAACTCCTCTCTTTGGAATAAAATAGTAAGTCTATAATTAATGGAATTGACTCTAAAAAATAATTCTCTAAAGCAATAAGTAAATTAAATTGAAAATCTATTACTTGGAAAATTGAACCCTCTCTTGGAATAAAATAATAACTCCTCTCTCGGAATAAAATAGTAACTTTATAATTAAGAGAATCTAAGTGTTGCTCACTAATTCAATGTATGAAAAGAGCTTAAGTCATTCTAATTAAAATTCACCTGTAACTCCCTCATTCAATTATATTTGTAAATCTAACCAAATATTCTCTCATCTCTAAGTGTAACTCTTCGCTCTACCAAATTTGAATTGTAACTCCTTAAGATAAGTCTAACTTTCTCTCTATTGTAACACCTCTCCTTCTTGTCTATTTAATAAAGAAAAAAGTGAGAATTGAGAGTAGCATGTTCATTGTGAATAAGAAGAAAGATTTTTTAGTGTGGACTAGAAGCAAGGGATGACTAACAAAAAGTGTGAACCACATGATATGTAAGAGAAGGAGGAGATCTTCAAGTAAAAGGCATGTGCACTTCAACATCAAGTAGATGAGACATTGGTGACTTTATGAATTATTATTCTCTCTACTCTACTCAACAATTGAAGAAATACAATAGAAGAAGAATTGTTGAGGTTTTCCCCCTTAGGGGTTTTTCCGGCGGTCATTGGAATAAATAAAATTGTGTCATATTTTTTCTTGGTTCTCTTCATATGATCCTTAACTTTATGTTCTATATATAATCATTGATCTCAAATGTTTTGAACAAGAAATCCACATTTTATGTAATTGTAGCATTTAACATTCAATTTTCTCGGAATCACATTTAGTTTTTTACAAATTACATTCAAATTAATGCAAAGTACATTCTATTATATTTAGTTTTTTGAAAATTAAATTTACATCTATTCAATTTTCTACAAGTACATTCAATTTTTGGCATAGTACTTTCAAGGTTTTGCATAAAACTTTCATATTTGAACATAGTATATAGCATAATGAGTTATGTATTTTTGTCCCAATACAACACCTATGGTTGTATTTGAAGCATCATTAGAAATATGACATGGATGGGACCAATTTTTCACTCTTGAAATTGGTGCTTCGGAATTTATGTTTCAACAATTCAAAAGCTTTTTGACAAATATAATTCTAATGAAATTCACAATATTTAGTGAGTAATTTGAAAAGTGGTGAAGCAATCTTTGTGAAGTTTTCTATAAAACTTCTATATTAACTTGTGAATCTAAGAAAACTTCTAACATCTCTTTAACATGTTGCTACTGAAATTTTAGAGATAAACTCAACCTTTAATGAATGTGCTTTGATTCTAACACCTGAAATATAGTGACCCAACAAAATTCCTTTGCTAAAAATGAGAATGATTTTTTAATGACTTAATGAATTATTAACTTCGTTACATATCATAATGAAATTTTCCAAATTCTCCATATCCCCTACAAAATTATTCCCATAAAGAGTAAAACCATCCATATAAGCTTCTACAAAATCATCGATCAAGTGAGAAAAGATACCTAACACTGCTCTATGAAGTGTAAAAGGGGAATTATGCAAAACAAAAGGGCCTTCCATGTAAGCATACATACCCTATGGACATGTAAAAGTTATCTTATATTTGTCTTCTTTTGCAAGTTGAATGTGACTGTATGTACTAAAACCATCAAGAAAAGAGAAATACCTCTTCCCTTCTAATCTATTTAATACTTGATCATTAAATGGTAATGAGAACTGATCTTTAGAGTTTCTTTATTTAATTATCCATAATCTATGCATACTCTCCACTTTTATGTTTTCTTAGGCACACTAAGTAAGTGTTAAAACTTTCGGATATCTCAAATTAGGTAAATAAAATTCACATTCATAAATTTTTGTAACTCACCTTTAACAATCTCCCTGATATTATGATTCATCATTCCTTGAGGTTGTCACACTGTCTTTTATGTGAATTTTACACGTAAATATATTTGAATTAATTCCTTTCATGTCAATATATTCCCATGCAAATATAGAGGAATGTTTTTGTAGCATATTTATTAATTATTTCTTTCGAAATACCTCAAAGTTATTGTTAATGTTTAATGTTTTAAGTGGATAAATTTCTATAAGAGGATTGCCAAACTTTTCCATTGAGTTTAATAACATTTTAGATTGTGAAGATGAAAAGTATTCAATATTGAATTCTTCTTGGAAGTTTTGCTCTAATATATGCACACAATAATTTTGTTCATAATATGCTTAAAAATAATGATTATTCATTAAATTCACTAATTAATCTTCCTCATAATTTTGCGAGATAGTTAAAACTAGTTTAATATCTTCATAATTTCCATCATCTCCTTCAATTCATTTCCCATTCTATATTTCAATTATTTTTCTTACTCACACATATGCTATGAACATTTTAGTGGTATTTCCAATCGAAGTGAACATATCACTAGACCTACAACTTATGAATGCATCAATCTTAACCTACAACATATGAATGCATCAATCTTAGCTAACAGCGGCCTACCAAGAATCACAGATGTCATCATATATTATTTTCTAGAGTTAATACCATAAAATAAATAGGATACTCCAATAGATATAGTAGTATTTATACATATTCTAATATACCCTTACATTTCAGAACATCTATATCTTCTAATTCCAATAAAGTAGGATTATATTGAATATTAGTTTATCTCACCTTATCCATCGTATTATTTTGAAATAATGTTTATATTTGCACATAATACAATCAAAGTGTTTGGAATTTCAATTCCATTGCTATGCACCTTTACAATTGGATTAAGTGGATTTAAGTATTTTTCAATTTTTTAGGTTTTTGCATCATAATGTTTTCAATATTTCTGATCAATTGCACTCTTTAGAATTATTTTCATTTTCTTCTAGGATTTTCATTACACAACCCCTTTATTTCTTTTGGAAAAATAGGGATTTCTTTTAATGGTTGAGGCAATGGAATTTTGATCCAAATATTTTCCAATTCATCTAACATGTTATAATCACATAAAACTATTTTCTTATCTATACCTTCATCAATTTGTAATCTCTTCAAAAAGGGAGGATTTTGTAAGGAAATAGATCATTTCTTAGCTATACGAATTGTAGGAATTGATTTTATTTTGTTTCCATATATTTGTGTATGAATATATTCCTTCTGAGGAGTAATTTCTTGTTGAGGATTTTCCTCCTCTTCAGGATATTTATCCTCTTTATATTCTTGAATGGAAACAAGGGGTATTTTATTATATAGAAATTGAGGAGATCTAACTTGGACATCATTTAAATATAGGAGAGCTATTATATAAGCTTGAAACATTTGGGCTTGGATATTATAAATTGATTGTTAAGCCACTTTATTATTGGGATTAGCGAGTAGCTAAGAAGGTAATTCATTTAATTGAGGAAATGAAGTACATGGTAATTGAAGGGGTTGACTTGGTGTCAATTGAGGTTGGAATTATGGATGGGCACATTTTGGAGGTTTTGGTGCATAATAATTTTGAGGTTGATATTGAGGATATTGTTGGAAATATTGAGGGTAGTCTGTGTTTCTACCATAAGAACATTGCCATCCCTTTGGCCAAGATGAGTTTTGTGGCTCACATGGGCAATTTTTCCATAGTAGGGTGTGTTAGCACTCAAATCTACCTTAGGCTGAAATAAGGTAAAACTCAAGGCTACATGAAACTACCTCGTAGTTAGCCCTACGAGGACAGCAACGGGCTCTCTTCGGGTCAATCTCGGAAAAGATAATCGATGAGACTCAAGATGACTAAAAAAAAATCTAACTTTAGGCTAGATATGCAGTACAAAGGTTTGATTTGAGTTTTTAGGAGTTTTGTGTTGAAACAAGGAAAGGCAAATTTGGGCTTGGCGATGAGGTATAATTTTTTGCAGAGGTCTATTTGGGGCAATGTAGGCAATTTTCTTGATGCTTTCAAAGGGAATGAGTGGGTAGATCAGACTGGTGAGGATCTAAGGAGAGCAAGAAGCTTTCAAGGATTCTCCTTAAATAGATGAAAACATGGAAAATCAAACAAACTTAAAAGGCAGAGCATAACCATTGATGGATTCTACCTTAACACTTCATTTGTTCAAATGTAGAAGATGAAAGAAGGAAAATGATAGATATAATAACTTATAATTACTGAAAGAAACACACCATCAAAACATAAAGCCACATCGATCCCAAACAGTGCTGCAAAACCCTGGTCTTTTCTTAGCCAAAGTATGAAAAATATGTATAATAGTGTGCCAAAATCTTCTCAAGAGTCCAACCCTTGCTACTGATTGAACATTTACATATATAGATCAAGTTAACCTCATTCCCTAACCTCTATGGTTCAAGCTCCTCCTTCTAGGAGTAGTTTCAGCAAATTCTAAACATGGAGCAAGAATCTAGGTGAGCAAAACAACTTTCCTCTAAAAAGAAGGAAACTGATTCATTGCATTAATTTTTTGCTAATTTGTGAATGAATCATATAGAGCAAGGTAAAAAGGTTCCAAGTTACCTCATACACATCAAATTACATAAAGCTAGGCCAAAAATCACATCAAGAAGTGAAACTGGTGAAAACTGGCCGAATTCCTAAGCTCGAGGAGGAAAACCTCATCAAAAACCTCTATGTGGAGCACCGTAGAGCACAACACACCTTTCAAACTAATTTTTAGGCACTTCCTTGCATCCAAATTGATCTCATGATAGCTCGTTGAAAAGCCCTGGATGTCTACTTTCCAGGTCAAGTAGAATTTGGCAATTTGGATCTCATTTGCCCCCTCAAAGTTGCATTCTCTCAGAGGTACTTGCTGTCGTTGTAAAAGGTGGCAGTAAGGTGGTTTTCATGGTGTTTTTGGGCCTTTTGACCATCCATAATTTGTTGAAATTCTTCAGAAATAACTAAGCATGCATAACTTACCATGAAAAATCCAAAAATACTAAGTTTTCCTCTAGCAAGTGTCTAAATCAAAAGCGAGCCGCGCTCCTGAGATAGCAGAAAAACCTGTTTTTGGGACCAAAATTTTCAAAATCACAAAAATTTCTCCGAATTTTCTCAAATTCGGAGTGAGGACCCTCCATAATCTGTTATTCTCAGCTATTGAAGCTTCAGCCAAAAATGGAAGTGGATCCGACCTCTTTCGCCGTTTTAGTGCTTGCCTCAACTTCTTCATTTTTGCTATGTTGACACACATACGAGCCCAATAATGATGTTTCATGTGATAGAGCATGTCTTTATCTCTATTAGCCTTTGCCAACAACTTCTCTAAGTGGATGTTGACCCTCTCGAGCCAAGTCTCTCGGTGTGCTTCTATCTCCTACTCAATAGGTGTCATCTCATGTATATGTCTTCGGGGAGCCTATCGGTCTTCACGGATTGTTGTTGCTCAACTACCTCTACTCACCACCATATTCTTCACTCTCTCTCTTACACACTCACAATGCTAAACAATTAAAATCACAAAAATTCTATTTTCACTTTGTTTAATTACTCAACACATTGTTGCTCCTCTGTAGCACTAGCAATGCATGGCTTGCCATACTATATTGAGACATGGGAGAATAGTTAATGCAAAGAAAGGGTTGTGGATTGTTTTATATGTTGAGAATTAAGTTAGATTCAAGCTATTGAATCAAATAGCTTCTCCATTAATAACTACGTGTACTCACAACATGGCTCTTCGTTTTTTCTCTTCAAGGGGCATAGGAGAACAGGAGAATAATACCACAAAGACTCATTTTCATTTAACTCATGATAGCATTCAATAAAGCTGAGGGGTGACCAATAGTGCTTCACAAAGGTGTTGATTAAAATGCTCCTGTGCGTCATGGTCCTTCACTACCTTGAATGAGTGCTCTCAGCAATTGTATTTACTTCCATTCTTAATTCCCATATGTCAAGTCATTTATCTAAATCCTAAAGGCTTTCCAATAGCACCATTATCAATTTTGTGGATTTTGCCCTTTAGCTCACCTTAGTTGTTTTAAAGTAATGGGACCACATGTTGTGAGCACTCGCTAGGCCTTTAGGTGCCAAGGCCCTAAATTTTAAACCCTTCATTGGCCAAGTTACTCTCATAATGCATCTACACCATTGGTATCATTTCTACGAGAAATGAAAAAGGCTTGGCACTAAGGTGAGAGCTCCCAAGCCCAACACTTTTATCTTGACACTTCCTTAAACTCGTTAAAGAAATTATTTCAAGCTCCTCTTACAGAGATTATATGTCACCTCGGGTCTACGATGTTACCATTAGCAATTAAGAGATGGTGGGAGGATGAGATGTTTTATATGTGTCTTTTCGCTTACTTCCTAGCACATTCACTTTGAGCACAATTAACAAACTTTCTGGCTCTTCAGAGTAGGCTTACCATTCCCATGGGGTCCTCCTTCTGCATTTCCCATCATAGACTTCATATTATGGCTTAAGTGGTAATATTTGTTGCATCTCATCTCAATGGTAGGATGGTTGACATCAAATGCCAACATTCCAAGTGCCACCAAAGTTTCAGACAATATCAATTGTCCAACATCCCTAGGATACCTAGAAAGGATATGCAAATAAGAAGATAATGCATAAGGAAAAAAAGTGGGAGAACATGTATACATGCAAGTAAAACCAAAAACTAGTGCATTTAGATTAGGAACTTGTGCTAAATTGGTGCCAAGGTTTTGTCCACAATTAGAGATATTAAATGGAGTTGCCTTGGTGGCCTACCTCCTTTTGCTACCAAGCCATATGAAAGTGAATATTGTTTCACATGTCTCTTTATTGAAAATGTATGTCCATGATGGTTTTCACCAAATTGATTAAAATTTTCTGCAAGTGGAGGCAAGACAAGAGTTGTAGGTTGAACCACTACAAGTATTAGATCATAGAGAAATTATGCTAGAGTCATTACCTACATTAATCTGCAATGGAAGCACTTCTAGTAGGAGGAGGCCACCTAAGAGGAGGGTAAAATTCTTACTCTTAATATTAAGATAAATATATTAATGTCCCTAAAAGGTACTCTCCAAGTGAGTATAGTAGAGATGTTGCAATGTACTGTTTATTTCGACTAAGCCAAATTACATAAAAATAAAACAAAAATAACCCTATAAAAATAAAATAATAATCAACAATGACCCATGGTATTGAGAAGTCATGGTATTCCTGTGGAATATAATCTATTTAAAAGTGTAAATTAAACAAGCTTTCTCTTTGGATGCCAATAAATTCCAACCCTTTGAGTAGTTGATAGCTCCATCATTAAGATTGATCTAGGTTGATTTCATTTGCCCCTTTAAATAAACTGTATTCCGTACCTTCACACATTATTATATTTATTAATATTATTTTTATTTTATTTTGACCTAATTTAAAAGTTTACATTACGTCACATTACTCTTGTTATTTAACTTATTTATTTGTTTATTTTTTTATGTAATTTAGAGGCAAAAATATCAAACATTACTTATCTATTGTGCTAAAAAAAAGCGTCTCTCCACACCATTATTAATAATATAATATATTATTATTATCAATAATTATTATATTTATTCATATTCATTTTATAGTTTAATAACTTATTAAAAAATTTGATTTTTATTATTTAATAATTTTTTATTCATCATTTACAGTAAATTATAAATTTTAATAAATAATAAGATATGAGATATAAATAAAATAAATTCAAGTTAATTGTATTCATTATTTAATAATTTATTTCATAATTATAATTAAAAAAAAAAAACAACCTATTCATAGAATTATGATGAAATAATTTTTAGTGAGGAGAACCATTCAAATTTACAAAATAGAATCCTAAAAGGTTAAAGCTTGAATTGATAAAATGAAAATTGTGTGACCTCGGTCGAAATGAACACTTTCAAAAGCCATTAAAACAAATTACTTTACAGCAGGTGGGCTTAGTTGTGTGAGCTACTCATACCAAACAAGTTTTTCAGTTGGTGTTATATAGTAATATAACTGTGGTGGTAGGATAGTTATTCCGTGATAGTAGCACTAGATAATGCTATTCACTATAATTACCAAAAATACTATAATTACTTATAATACTATAGGTACCCATAATACTATTTACTGTACAGTGAATAGCATTGTTTTACTATCTAATAAGTAAAACAAGATCATTCAATAGATGAAACTGTTTTATTATCAATTATTTCCCAACTTTAGTAAGAGGAGATTACTATGGATCTCTTAATTTCTGTTGCTTCCGCGTTATTGCTCTGCTAGGATTATTATCTGTAGGCTTGCTTTCCTCCGGATTGGTACCCTGACTTTTGGCTTTGGCCCTGCGGCCAGCTGTAGAAGGTATTGCGAGACAACCATTGTTGTAAAATACTAGGTACCTTACTGCTAAGTTTATCTTTTATGGAAGCTTTAACTATTATGGACTAGTGGTGGCCCTAGCCCTTCTATTTGGGAATCCCTTTGTTTAATCTTGAAAAAAAGATCCCTACACCTGGTCATTACATTAGTATTTCTCCAAGAATTTCCTTGTTCAGCTACAAGAGAGGTTGATTTGAATAATTAACAAACAAACTATTCTTCCTATAACTATACTTTGGTTGGAAAGATTCATGACACGTGCGGTAGGAAAGGGAGTGGATAGGGAAAGAAAATTATTTTTATCCAATAAAAGACCTGGGACAGTTAAGTATCCCAAATATTCCTATTTAGAATTAGATAGGATCAAATAAGAAAAGAACAAAAATTTGTAGAACATATCCTTATCGATGAGGGGAGAGTGTATGAAAAATTAATTGATCCTTTCATTCCTTGGGTTATTGGCCTTCCGTTGGGGGGTTTAGATCAAATACCACTAGTTTAGAAACAAACATAATAAATTCAAGTTTGGTGCTTAGTGTACTGATCTATTTTTGGAAAAGGGAGTGTGTCAAGTTGTTATATTCGAATAATATGGTTGGGCCCAACCTGCTGCACTTTGGAGATAGAAAAGTGCATAATCTCAACGAACTACTTCTGAATGGGGAATAGCAAAGAACTATAGCATTTCATAATTGATTGGGAAATGAGCTCTTAGTTTATAACAACCAATGAGGGAGGACCACTAGAATGGTTAAAGCTGAACTGTTTGAAGTCTAAGCACAACTAACTGGGTATTCTTTCCACCGCTGTGTCAAGATGAGATGGATTCAAAGGCATAGTTTGGAGATTGATCCGATATATAACATTCATATCAATGGAATAATTTGATCTATTACTGAAAAATAGTCCCAATCTCCCATTCACTTTTATTTCCAATGTTGAACTGACGACCTAAAGAGAAGGGAAATTATTCGATAGAACAAAAATGAGGAGGCATAAATTAAATGATTGAATGGAACGATTCAACTTTCATGAGGGAAGCAGAGGAGAGAAATGGGGAAACAAAAACAAAAACATCACAAAACTTTCTTTATAATTGCAAATCCCTTTTGCTTGAAGAGCCCTTCGGAGATCACTATCCTTTATAAATTGACTCTAATATTGTGTAAACAAAATGGAAAGGTAGGCTTGGTGTGAAGGGAACATCTATGTTCCCAGGAAATAAAAGAAAACTGAGCAGGAGAGTCGAATGAATCAAATGATTTGTTTTCATTTTGGGAAAAGATTATGAATTCGTTGAAATTTGTGAATAGATTAATCTACTTTCATTAAGTAATCTATTAGATAACCGTAAACAGAAAATATTGGAGACTATTCGGAATTTGGAAGAACTATGTAAAGGAGTTATCGATCAGCTCAAGAAACCTCAGGCTTGCTTAAGGAATGTGGAAATGATAGCAAACAATCTAGGTAAATGGAAACTCCCAAATAGAATGAGAGAAAGAGGATCTCCTCAATACTGTTCTGAAATTGGAACAATTAGAGGGATCCCAAGAATGAGCCGATTTACTCCGAACAGCAAAGAGCATTTGACCAGTCCGACAACAAGTTTCTCGCCAATCTTTACGAAGAAGCTATAGGAACTTGAATAGTCGTTTGAATACTGAGTTACATTTACGTACATCGTCACAATATTGGCCTGCTTAGAAACCATGATGAAACACAAATGATTAGTTGGTATAGGTCCTATTTCTCAATAAAGTAATTAAAAAGGTTAAGGACCTATTTCTGAACAGATAATAATAAGTGCTAATGGAAGTATTAGACTCGACGAAATTAGTAGATTATACGGAAAAGCATCGAACAATATAACAAACGAATAAGGTTTGGTAATCTTGGCACCGTACTTCAGTAGGGATGGCATTGCTCCGTATTCTGGTCTTGATTGAAGTAATGGCAGGGGAATTTAGTGGAATATATTGGAGATGGTACAGTAGGCATTGCCCAAATTTGGGATCGGGATAATGTGGAGCTTATTAATGGGCGATTGCTTTGATGATACAAGAAGGTAGTTCCGTGAGAGCAACAGGAAAAAATTGTCAGATACCAGTAAGTGTGCGTATTTGGGTCGTGTTGTAAATGCTCTAGCCCACCCATTGATGGTAAGGGTGAAATTTCAGCTTCTGAATTTCGACTGGTTGAATCTCCTGCTCCAAGTATTATATCAAGACGTTCTGTATAGTAACCCCTTCAAATGGATCTTATTTCTATTGACTCTATGCTTCCTATACGACATGGTCAACGAGAATTAATTATTGGGGAC
>APFE031190366.1:91422-120446 GCA_000404065.3 Pinus taeda | reverse complement strand
CTTCTCTAAACACACATTATTCTATGAGAGATCAAGTGTTTTCCGATCTTACCTTAGGTCCAACGCTCATTGTAGCAGTCCAGCCTTACCGATCCAGATGAGCTCCTCCTTCACTTTAAGACCTGCATACACTAACAAAGCAACGATTACATAACACCTGAATATTCATCATAAAACAAAGCATATTCATCACATAGACCAAGGAGTACATGAAATAATTCATTAACAACAAATCATTGAGAAGAATGGACTTATTTGTATTAAGGAAACAAAAAAGGAACCATTACAACCTGAGCCTTGGTGTTGTGAAAGCTCCTCCCAGGGTCCAACAAGAGATTTCCTCTACTTTGACAAGCTCACCCACTCCCAATATGGCAACAAGGAAGGATAGTGATCTCTCCTCACAAGTAAACAATGGAAGTCCTAATTCCAGCAGCATTTACCCTTTAGAATGTTCAGCTTTCAACTTCCCCTCCTTTGGCCCAAGGCCTGTATTTATAGTATTCTAGAGGAAGTTATTCAGTTCCAACATCAATGGGATACTCCCTCTTTGGATGGGGTAGCTCCTCTCTTGATGGGATAAGTTCCTCTATCATAGGGATGCATGAACCATCTGGAGGCGCTCAATACACGTCAAACACTCTTTTAGAAGGCTCTAGAAGTGACCACAAGTAACTTTTTTAAAGATGAAACTCGCGCCTTTTGACCTTTACAGGGGTACGCACCCATCCTTTGGCTTACATAGCGTACAAGTACGCAGGTACAATTTGTTTGGAGTGCGTACACGCAGGCAAGGTAGAGAGAACCTGCGTACCCAGAGATAAACATGTTTTAAAGTGACTTTCTCTCTTTTTGAAGTTTGACATGAAGAGCAAAGGTTTGAGGCTTGACAAGGAGGACAATATGGCTATTTAACTGCAGATAGCCATGGTGACAAATTTCAGTGTAACAAGTGGGGTTGGAGTGAATGGGTGTGGAATTATTGAAGCACTTTAAGTTTATAACTGTGTCGCACCTCTAGCTGTACTAGGGTTTCTCCTTTCTTCTCATTGTCTGATTCACCCAATAATGGATTGTACTCACCCTAGATATACTTGTCACGATTGGCTTTGAATCTTTTTCTGATTCATGTAGATCCAGTGTGGCCTCTTTTAAACATGAATCTATAGTCATAACACCCTTTTTGGATAAGAGAATTTTAATCTAGAGCTTCAAGGAATTCAGGTACTTAGCTCGTGGACCTTTGAAAAATCGGCACTCAACTTCACTATAAAATATTGTTGTGTCGATTGAAATTTCAGTAATAAAGCCCTCCGAAGATACTATCAACCCAGTATTAATCAGATCTTGCGACCTTGTAGTCAGACTCCTTAATTCGCTGAATCAGTTGTAGGGTCCATACAATAGGATATTTGTGTTTCCAAGTGGTTTCATTGTTCGCTTACTTTGAAAGCCACTCGTGCAACTTGTTAGAGAATGATGTGAAAAATATCTCATGCTATTCTGTATAGATACACCTCTGTAACCACCTTTCCTTTGACTAATGCAAATCTCTTTGTTCCTGAGCTGCAAATTCATGCAACTTCTTATCTACCCAATTTTGGATCTCTTTTCTAATCGGATGCCACATCACACATCCCTTAGATAGATCCCAGTTCATAGTTAGCTATGCTAACCAAAAAAACCATATACCACTATCCCTTTCAAGAATGATCTGCTTGCACAAAACACAATCTCACTCAAGGTGATATTGGGGGATGCTAGAACCAGGTTTCTGCATTTAGAGGGACAATGCAATGTGGATGTAAGGTTCTTAATAATTTAGGTCTTAATCTGACCTTTATGGACTACTATCCTTATTATTATAGTCATAAAGTGTTTGTCTACTAAACAAATTAGTGAATTGTGTGGAACTATTCTAACATGTATTATTCAAAATATAAAATAGTATCTGATCCTTCATGATGCAATTATAGAAGAAGTATATAAAACCAATCCAAAAATAGGATAAACACAGAAAATATGTGAACATACAAAAATACACATATTTATGCTCAAATTTCTTCTTTATTAGTCAAGTCTTCTAAAAATACAATCTTTCTAACCCTACGCACACAACTACAAGGGCTTGCACACTCAGGTGCAGACTGACCAAGGTCTCCATGCACATAGTTGCAGGAGCCTTCCCCTTTGCCTGACTACAAAAAGATCTTATAAAAAGAGACTCAAAAGTGGCTAATCAAATTAATACATGCCTTAGATTTGCTAAACATCCATTTCTATATGTATTTACCCTTACAATACCATGGTTTGCAAACCATGGGTGGAACTAAAAATCCTCTAGATAAAGCAAGGATACCAAATAGAAGTAAGTCAAGGTGTGATATTTTACGAAAGAATTGCATTCAAGAAATTAAAGGATATCCCTATGGAATATGATGATGAAGAAATTTCAGTATTTGAAGAAGAATTTACTAGGGAAGAAGAAGCAAACCATGAAGATGAAGTTCCATGTGAACCTCTATAGCTTGCGATAATTCCCAAAACTAGAAAAAGAACTAACTAGTTGAAGTCTACACTTCTAGATGCAGAAGGTCATGGAGTAGCTCAATGTACATTTAGGGAAAGTAAGAAGACCAAACGTTATTCTTGGTATGCATTGTACATGACAAAAGTATAGAGGCAGAGCCATCCAGTTTTGGTGAAACTGTCAATCACCAAGGATGGAATGATGACATGAATGAACAATACAAGTCTATAATTAAGAATGGAGTTTGGAAGATCATACCTAGGCCTAAAGACAAATTTGTGGTAACTTTCAAATGGATCTATAAGATCAAACATGTAGCAGATGGAAGTATTAACAAATATAAGGAAATATTTGTGGTGAGGGGCTTCTCTCAATAAGAAGGCCTTGACTATTAAGAGACATTTGCTCCAACAACAAGGTATAGAACTATTCGTTCATTGGTCTATTTGGAAACATCAATGGGATGGAACATCCATCAAATGGATGTCAATACTACATTCCTGAATGACACAATTGATGAGGAAGTTTATATAGAAAAACCCTTGCGATTTGAAGTTAAAGACAAAAAATCATATGTCTGCAGATTGAATAAGACATTATATGGCCTCAAATAAGAATCACGGGCATGGTATGCTAGGATGGATGCATACCTACAGATATTAGGCTTCACAAAAAATTCTGTTGATCATAACCTTTATGTTAACGTTGTGAAAGGAGAGTTAATAATCATTCTTCTGTATATGGAGGCTATTCTCTTAACAAGTTTGGAAGGTCAAATTGAAGAATGTAAGAAGAAAATACCAGTATAATTTGACATGAAGGATCTATCGTTGATGCACTACTATTTCAGACTGGAAGTATGGCAAGGACTTGCTAAGATGTATCTAGGTCAAGTAAATTATGTGATCAAGATGTTGAAGAGGTTTGACTGCAAACCAATGACAACCTTGATGATCACAAACTTACAAATACTAAGGAGTTATGAATCGATCCATGTGGATCCTTCCACATATAGAAAATTGATTGGCTCACTAATGTACTTGGTGAATACTTGACCAGAAATACGTTTTGCAGTAAATGTTATTAGTTGATTGTAAGTCCAATTGAGGCATGATCATTGGATAGAAGAAAGAAAAACATATTCTAAGATATCTACAAGGAACCATCAACTAATTCCTAAAATATGATAGAAGGAATGATGTCCACTTGATTGGATATACAAATTACAATTAGGGAGGTAGTGAGCAAGATGGAAGAAGAACTATAGGAAGATGTTTTAGTTTGGGATCCTCCATGATATCATGGTTGAACAAAAATCAATAAACAATTTATTTGAGTAGTGATGAGGCTAAGTATACTACAGCATGTGAAGTAAGTAGGGAAGTTGTCCAGTTAAGAAAGCTTCTATTTGACCTATTCGAAGGACCAATGGACCCTACAGTGATACATTGTGATAACACTAGTTGTATATGATTGTCTAAAGACCCAGTATTCCATGAAAAGACAAAGAATATCAGCAAAATGTATCACTACATTCCGAAGCTAGTACATGATGGTGTTATGGAGCTACAAAACATCTCCACCATTGTGCAGGTAACCTACATATTGAAAACATATTTTCCTAGTAAAAATCTTGTGTATTTGAGTCTAAAGCATGGTTTAGTTGATGTATCCTCCCTGGTTGAGAGGGAGAGATAGGAACATCATTCTTGTCTTCACTTGGGAAAACAAAATGGAGGATTGTCTAAGCATCTAGCATCTGATACTCTTTGAGGATGAGTTAGGGCATCCAAGATATGAGTAGTTGTGGAGCAATATGTTTTGAGGAATAGTTATCCAAGATAAGAATAGTCCAATGAGGTGCATACCCTGTGAACACCCAAGTGGGGTATGTACCTTGAGAGACAATGATGATGGTGTTTATAAATCATTGGTCTCACCAACATTGTTCTTTGATCTTGTGGAGATATAGAGTTATTAGTCAAGGCATTGTTATATGACAATTTTGATTGATATGATGCTAGATAGATGGGTTACCAATATTAATCCTCTTATGAGATCTATTGATATTGAGAATGTCCATGTACCATTTATGAATACCTCCTTATTTAAGAGGGAGTGTTCAAAAATGTGTAACTAGGTTTGGTCTTCATAAATATGAAATGTAATTTTGATTCTTGTATATTGTAAAATGAAGGAAAATTATTATTATTATTTTTGGAGCATGGATTTCATGCTCAAGGCATTTTATTTTATAGGTCAAGAACCCATTGAGTGCTCCTAGGGTTTATCCTAAGTCAAGAAGTCAAAAGAGTCATTGTCATAAGTTGAATATCCCAATGGGCACATTGTAGCTTGTAAAGTTATTTTTTTCATTAAAAGTGTCAAAATACCCTTCAAGTCAAAGTCGGCATGGCAGCTATGAAGTCGACTTATTTTGAGGAGCCATATCCACCTTGAGAATCTTATATAAAGGAGGGAACTTGAACTCCTTTGAGACACATTAATCACTCACACATTCAAGCAAAGGAGAAGAGAAATAAGGAAAGTAAAGAAGGAATAGGATGAAGAAAGGTTTTTTGGGCTAATTCTCTCTCACACGTACAAAGAAGAGAAGCTAGGTTTTGCTTCTTCAATGTTGAAATTATCTATTTGCTGGAAGAAGGGTCTACTAGGTCACCTACTGGTCCTAGACAAGGAAGCAAGGTAAGAGAAGTTGATGGGAGGCCTTGGAAGGCTAATTTCATTCACATGTGTGGATGTAGTAACAGTTGTAGGGAGCCGAAAATTTCAGACTTGTAGTAGAGGCCAATATTCAGAAGCTAGGGGTCGAAGTTGTGCTTCTGGAAGAGATTTGACTGAGTTTTACTTAGACAAGGGAAGCACATTATTCAGAAAGGTTGGAATTGGCCTTGGAGGGTATTGGCCTTGGTCTAAAGGTCTTGGAATTCATCAATTAAAGAATCTATAAGAAGAGAAGAAATTTTGTGGGTTTTCCTCTCAAGTGAAGAGGTTTTAGCCCTCGCTTGCAGCCTACATTATGTGTTCTTGTGTACTATTATTATTCTTGTTTTTTTATTTGTTTGATGATATTTAGACATAATAATAAGTGAATAATATAATCAATTAAGAAAAAGTAAAAATAAATCACAAGAAGTTACCATAGAAAGAGAAATCATTTTAACTATTTCCCTGTATATTTCTCAACACTTCCACATAATTTGTCCAACTAAGGCCTCTAGGAACTAGTAACTTAACCCAAAACAATAAGGAACATGAGCACCAATTAGAAAAAAAAAGGGAAAACCCACAACAGCATGGATACATGGGAAATGGATAGGCTAGGAAAATCCACTATCAATACAGGAAACCCTTCATGCCAATGACAAATCATAACTAAACAACCACATGCATATGCCATGCATTTCAAAACTAGCAAATAAATCATACATGCAATTTGGTACCTCCAAAGAAAAGTCATTGTAGATGTCGATCTCACTGTTCCCTTACACTTTCATGATTTTCCTTTTTCTTCTTGCTCCAAATCCAAAGTATGCCCAAAATCCTCTTAGAGTGCTCCAAGAACTTGTTGACGGTGCTTGAACCACCAACATGTAAGGGGATCTCCCCAGTAAGAAGTCCCAATTAGACATCAGACTGTTTGGTGTAGGAGTCCCAACAGTGGGTCGTATGGTAATGCCTTGACCACGATTTCACACAAGTAAGATGTCTTTGTTGGTAGCAAGGGTGTGATAGCTATAGTAAGGCAAGGAAGGTGCATGAGAGGTTCTAACACATTGAGGGTGAGGTGAGTGCACCCCTTGGAAACCTGTGATAACACTCAGATTAGAAGGGAACACATGAGCAAAGATACATCAGAACATGGAAGGCAAGTTAGCGAGAAATCCAAAGTGATGGTTAAATCAATAGCATGTTTCAGAAATATTTGTACATAATTATACATAATAATCTATACATGCATGCGTAAGAAAGCAAAACAATATATCATTTAATGTAAACTAGATAGCATAGAATACAATACAACATATGCATGAAACTTGCTGGCTCTTGTTATATTAACAAGTGTAAGTTCAGGTCATATAATACATCCATGTCCAACCACTAGTTCCAATAGTGGAATGTTACAACCACAACCACCTGCTCCTCCAAAGAGATGTACTAGCTCTACACAATGGAGAAGCCAAGGCTCGTTACAATATTGTCCAAGCTCTCTCAATGATAGTCTTATCGAAAGCTTGGTTGACAAAAATCCTTTACAATGAGTTATAAGGGACTATTTATAGCAGAGGGTGGGGTAACCTTTGACATTCCCCTTTGTGATAGTTCATCTACCCTCATGAATCTTCATCTACTCTATGACTATTACATCCAACTATCGATACTTGACTTACACTTGAGAAGACAATACATTATAATGCACATGTGATCATGTGAGACAAAATGGATTGAGAAAGACATGCAAGACATCACTGAAACTTGGTCCATTTTGGTGAGACCAACTCTTTGACATTCTTGTGATGGTGAAGGTGCTGAGAAAATGCCAAGCTTGTTCATCCGTGATGGTGTGCATGCACCCCATGGTGACATCTTGCTGAAGCTAACTCTTGCCTCCATTGCATCCGGGTGCATTGGTGTGGCTCCTTCATCCAACTTGTGCACTAGCATGCACATGGTCTTCTTGGTAAAACCGAACTGGAAACACACTCATGCATAGTGTCCATGCTAATCTTTAAGTGTGTGTTGGTGGTCATGCACATCAATTGTCAACTACATGCTCAACTCCAGTCATACTGGCTTCTTGTCTTCACCTTGGTGAGTGTGATGAATGGGTCGGATCACATGAATGTGCACAATGACATGCATGCTGCTAAATCCCTTACATGTGATCAACAACACTACTCACGATTCCTGATCGGTGCCAGTTGCTGGGATGGATCTATAACATTTACGGGTGTAGTTTCATCCGTGACTACATGATGCACCCCCTATTGTTCATGTTCTTGTTGCAACTTATTTTCTTGTCTATGTACCTCATGTTATTCCTTGAGTTGTTGCTTCAACACATGTAACTCCTTCTTTTTTCCATTCTCTTCCTTCAAGCGATCGTGTCGTCACCTCATAGCCTGAGTCTCCAAAGTTGCTTTCATCATCAGTGGATCTTCTTGAGCTTACTACTTTGTTCCACCTCTATGTTGTCAACAACCTTCCTCTTGCATTCGTTGCATCTAGTATGCTGCCTTCAGCTGTTGTTCATGATGCTACTCATTGTGATGCTGCTATCGTCATATCTTGATGTCCTGGTCTACAAACAAATTTATATCTTCATGAGTAGGAAAGCTCATAGACACTTGATCCACTGCATCCCCATGTGTGCTCTAAACGGTGTCCTCAACTCTACTCTCCTGGAAACCATTCTACCTATGTTGCTGAGAGCTAGATGAACACTTGTGATACCTAGAGAAATGGCAACACTCATGGCAAGCAATCTATCATTCAAAAACCAAAATGAACTTGAGAACTGACTTGCAACATACCTATCTGACTGATCATGAAGGTCATGTAATTACGGTCGAGAGGTTGGGAGACTAAGTGCCAAATATGTGCAAGGCACAGTCTAGGCTACTGGGAGGTCAACTGACTGATGAAACTGTGAGTCCAATCTGGCTACTGATTTCTGGAATTGTGCAATGCACAATTCCAGCTGGGAGTGATTGTAGGCTCAAGGACTACATTGCCTAATTTTCCGGGCCAATTGTCACTGTCACATTGAAATGTACAAAACAGTCCTGGAGGATAGTGCTTAAGTAGAAATGTGCATTTTTGGAGAGGAAAACAAAGCCTTCCTTCCCTAGATTACACAATGTTGTCTCAGTGAAGGCAGAGTTCGAGCCAAGGTTCGTCAGACTCGCTAAAGGAAACTAAAAGTGAAGTGATTGTGAATGCATAACGATATGGAGTGTAATCATAAGTGAATGATCATGCATGCAAACAATGAATGACAAACTCTAAAAAAAGGAACAACATGCATGTGGGTGAGGCGAGTCCCCAAATCGGTGACCATTTGTGAAAAACAGTTTCATGCATGCGATAGAAGTGAGATGTTAATGAAAAATAAAAATGTTCTAGTACAAGATAGTATGTATCAAAAAAACAACAAGCGCTCACTAAAATCAAGCAGAAAATGCTCATACGAAGAGAAACAAAAAAATCATGAGAAATGCAACACAAGATATGGAAAGTAAGCTTACCCCAAAACAACTGAGATGAATGTTCCGACAGCTCCTAGATGTGATGTGGGATGTCAGAGCTATAAGGTTGATGTGAGGAATGAGCTTTGTAGTGTCTATTTGATGATTTTTGGTCAAATTGAGGCTGTGACACGCATGCCACAAATCTAGGGAAAGCGACACTTGGTGGGAGGTTTTTGAAATGATCCTTGCATGTAACCTCCAACTAACAAAAATAGATCCCTGAAACAAGGGATGTCTTACATGCTTCCTTGGGAGAAGTAACGCATGCATGCAAGTATGTTTTGCTCGGTCCTGGAGGGAACCGGTTAAATTAGTTGCACATGCAAGAGGTTGCTCAACTACTGGGAGTAAATGCACTTTCTTGGTTGGGAGTTGGGCTGGCTGCTTAGAAGATTTGCACAATTTCTAGGTAGAGCAACTGACTACTGCCTAGATTTGTGCAAATTCTGGGCTGAGTAGCCTAGCTAGGAAAGATTGCACAATTTTTAGGTGAAGCTTTCTTAGTAGAATTGCGCAATTCTGGGGCCCAACAGGGTACTAGTCAATATTGTGTAATTTCTATAAGGAAGGATGGTTACCCTCTATATTCGCACAAATTATTGAAGATCTGCTTAGCCTGCTACTGGAACAAGTCCAAAAGAACAAACTGTGAGGAAAATGCATCAATTTTTGATCGATAGGCTATCTTTCTACAAGAAAATCAATGGAGCCTGTGTACTCGATGAAGCAAGACATGCTGTTGTCAAGGTTGGAATGGAGGCTCCAAAACGAAGCAAAGGAACAATTTTGGAGGGTAATTGTAGCCGCTACAACAAAACTCTAAGTGTGCACGAGTATGAAAGAGAGAGAGAATAGGGAGAGATCTCCAAGCTAAAACTGAAAAAAATATATGAATTGATCCTCATAATCCTTTTTTTCATTGAGGCCTCTATTTTCTTCAATTTCCATTATTTTCCCTTCATTTTCCTCTTCACATGCAAGTTTTGACCTTTCGCCTTCCTTTTCTCTTATTTTTCCATTATTTTCATAAATAAATGCCAATTAATGCCACTTTGCCTTTTCCATTGCATTTTACAATTTCCATAGCCATCTATTACTCATTAGTTATCCCCATTGCTATGTTTCCAAACATTCAATTTCGAATACATGTCACATGACCTTGGTCTTATTTTTTCCCTTTTTAACTTTATTACATGGATTTTTAACTAGGGCTATTACAAAACCCTCTTCCTTGGGTGAACATTGTCCTTTGTGTTCACTGACACTTATAAAACCAACAAACACATGTTTCCCATAGAGATTTATAACATACCTCAATGCAATATTTACATCATATTCACTACTGAAAACAAAACCAACATACCATGAACACCATACCACTTATTGGAGCTTCATAACACAACTCAATCTTTAACTTACATACATATACATATATAGACATAACCAAACACAACATCAAACATATACCAAAAGACAATTAGTATACCAATAAATAGAGAAGGATCCATAGGTCGAATATGATCAACCATCTCCCATGTAGCTTAATTGGTCCCAAAGAGCTTCCTTTGCACTTTAAGTTGCTTGCTTGCTTGATTCCAAGCATGAGCATATTTTGCTACAAAATGTATTTAGGTTCCGGATGGAATTCTACTTCTAGTTCCACCTACAATACATAATTTTCAATCACATGATCAACATATTTTACATACTTCTTAAGCAACGAAACATGGAAAACATCATGGAATTTCACTGCCATAGGAAGTGCAAGTCAGTAATCCACTAGTCTAATCCTATTAATGATCTTGAAAGGTCATTAATATCGAGGTGCCAACTTGGTACATGATCCAACCCTTAAGGATATCTTCTTGGGCTTGGTGCACAAGTACACTTGTTCCCCTAACTAAAATTCCTTAAATTCCCTGTGTCGATCTACATAACTCTTATGCCTGTCCTATGCTACCTTTAAATTTTTCTTGATTACCATCATTTCTTATTCCATCTTTGCTAACATGTCTAGTCCAATCAATGCCTTGTTCAATGGATCACTCCAACTGATAGGAGTATTATAACTCTACACATAAAGCACCTCAAACATAATCATCTTCAATTATTCTTGATACCAATTTTTATATGCAAACTCAACTAGTGGAATATACTCTTCCCACTTTCACTATTGATTCATGACGTACATTCTCAACATGTCCTCCAAAATCCTGTTGACCCTCTTTGTTTGTCCATATGTACCTGGATGATAGGCTGTACTAAAGGGAAACTTTGTACGCAAACCTATAAAAAACTTTTCCAAAACCTATAAGCGAACTTGGTATCCTTGTCTAACAAAATATTCCTCGAAACACCATGCAACCTTACTATATCTCTAATGAAGACCTGTGTTACCTCACTAATTGAATCAGTATACATCACTAGAATAAAGTGTGCTACCTTTTTCAACATTCTAACCACAACCATAATATTCCATAATAATCCTCGGCAAACCTGTAATGAAATCCATGGAAATGACCTCCCATTTCAGCTCTAGATTTGAAATCAGCTATAGTAATCCACCTGGATGCTTGCACTCTAATTTTATCTGTTCGAAATCCAAGCAAATAGCCACAAAATACACCACTTTCTTCTTCAGAATTGACCAATAGTAGAGTTTCTTTACTTCTGTCAATGTCTTCTGATATTACGAATTCCATGAGTAAGACTAAACATGAAATTCCCTCAATAGAAGCTTCTTGATCTTGCTATTGTACAACACATAGATCTTGTTCCTAAACTTGAACAAACCATCTCTTGTAAGATGATAGTCCACATCCTCATCACTTGTACCCTACTGTCGTAACCTATCCCTATGCTTCATATACCTCTCATCCAACTAAATCTAGCCCATAAGAGCTCATAGTTGCTATATGATTTACATGTACTTTTTTGCTAAGAGCATTTGCAACCTTGTTTTATTTTCCCTTGATGTACTTGATCTCGAAGTCAAACTCACTAATTTTATCCAACCATCTATTTTTCTTAGTATTCAGATTTGATTGGTCAAATAGGCACCTCAGCCCACTATGATCACTCATCACTAAAAAGATCCTACCAAGAAGATAGTGTCTCCACATCTTCAATCATGGACGATCGCTTCCAACTCAAGATCATGCATCACATAATTTTTCTCATGGTCATTCAATTTCCTTGATTCATAACATACTAATTATCATTCCTGCATTAGAACCCCACCAAGTCCTCTCTTGCAAGCATATGTACACACTACAAACTCTTTGTATGGATCCACGATAATTATAACTTGAGAATTTTTCAAAAATTGCTTCAACTGCTCAAAACATGTTGCACATTCTTCTGTCCATTCAAATTTCTTACCTTTTCACTGCAAGGATGTTATTTGATAGATAATCCATGAGAAGTTCCCAGTGAAGCTCTTGTAATAGCTTGCTAGTCCCATGAATCATCTGACGTAATCCACACTCCTAGGAGTTTCCCATTGCATGATAGATCTTATATTTTCTAGATTTACTCTTATGACTTCCTTGGAAACCACATGCCCCAAGTAATGTACCTTTGTGTCAAATAATCTACATTTATTAAGATTAGCATACAACTGATGTTCCCTAAGCAATATAATGTTTCTTCTAAGTGCTAGACATGTTCTTCCTCATTCTTAGAATATATCAATATATCACCAAAGAATACAATAACAAACTTGTCCAGATAAGGACGCAATACACTATTCATCAAGCACATAAAAGTAGATGGATAACTAGTCAAACAAAAAGGAACTACGACAAATTTGTAATGCCCATACCTATCCCAAAAACAACTCTTGTAAATATCATCTTCTTTGATGTGTACCTGATGGTATCCCGATGTTAGATCAATCTTTGAGAACACTGTTGCTCCCTTCAACTAGTCAAATACGTCATTAATCCTCAGGAAAGGGTACCTTTTTTTAATCGTTACCCTATTCAACTACCTATAATCAATGCATAACTTGAGAGTACCATACTTCTTCTTCATAAACAATATTGGTGCACCTCAAGGTGATAAAATTGGCCTAATGGATCATATACCAAGCATTTCCTTCTACTTTAATTTCAATTCTACTAACTTTGGTGTGCTTATCCTATAAGGTGCCTTTGATCCTGGTGTTGCTCCTGGTACCAACTCAATTAAAAATTCCATTTCCTTGTGAGGTGGAAACTCTACGATCTATGCAGGAAATACAACTTGAAATTTCGATAGAACCATGTAATAATTTAATACATCAACATCTTCAATATCGTTACCTTTGTTGCTAGAAATATGCACTGCAAACAAGACACGTCCTTTCTTTCGACTATGGTTTTCTTGCATATTTGTAACCATTCTAACTGATGTCAACATATTCTTACCCTAAAATATTATTTTTTCACCATTTTCATCGAAGAACTAAATAGCCTTATCATAAAAACCCACCTAGTCCTATGAAGATACAACCAATACATACCCAATAAAATATTGTACAAACCCAATGGAAGTACATTTAGATGTGCTAATGTAGGCATATCATTCAGCTCAAATGCAAAAGATCTTACCCAATGATGAACTATCATATTAGTACATGTAGCCAACTACATTGAGGAAGATTCTACATGTACTTCTTTATTCAAACCACACTTATCCACTAGGTCAGTATTAACATAACTATAATTATATCCAAGTTCAATCAAAATAGAAACAACTTGATTACAAATATTAGCATATATCTCTATAATAGACTCTTGGTGATTTTCCTGCCTATTGTCCAATGCTACATAATTCCATGGAATACTCTTTCCAACATCCCCCCATTATCTATGCCTCTTTACCACTATAAATATATGTTTTTACACCATGCTTCTATGGACAATCTCTCTTATGATGATCCTTTCCACAAGTCCAATGATATAAAGGTTTCCTACCATCACCCTTGTGCTACTCCTTAGACTGAGATCCTTGTCCTCTATTAGATGCATTGAAACTTCTTAGCATGAGCTGCATTCTCTATGTTAGATGTGTTATGAGGTCTAGTTCTCTTCTTATCCCATTTCCCTTTATTCTTTTGATTTCCTTTCCAATATTTCTTAGTCTTAGACATGTGCTTCAATTTCTCATAATAATACTTCATCTTTCTGATGGCTTCCTCTAACGATCTAGGCTCATCAAACTCGATTGTGTCTTTGAATGCTATCAACAACCCATTGGTGAATCTCTAAATATTTTGTTTATCCTATTTAATATAAGGAACATACCTCAATAAATCCAAGAATTTGTTAGTGTACTCCTCATCAGCCATAGATTCGAAATTTAGCTCACATAATTCCTTTGCCTTGTTGTCATAGTACCTTTTAGATAGATACTTCTTCTTGAAAAATCTCTTGAATTCACTCCAAGTCAACTTCTCTTACTAGATGTATCTGATGTTCTATAGATCTTCCCATGAAATGTTTTCTTTACCTTTAAGATAAAATGTAGCTATTCTGGCCTGCATGTTCATTGAGTATTCGTGCAACTCAATGAACTTATTCATCCCAAGTAACCACGCTTCTTCATCTTGTGACTTCTTAATTTCTCCATTGAATGTAGGTGGCTTGGATTTCTTGAACTCCTCTGAAAAATATCCCCTATCACTCCTATAAGGATGATAGAGATGATGACTATGATACATGTTAGAACCTGAGCTAGAGGAAATCCCATGTCGACTTCCCCATCTATTATGTGTATCCAAGAACTTGCCATCTCTGATGGTAACATCTTTGTCCGACCTATGCCCACCATGAGAACTCCTACCATATGTTCCATTAGTTTTGTCCTCTTGCCCATGACTGATCCTAAGTGGTCCTTGCCTATGTAAGTCTGAAAATCTCTGAAGGATAATTACATTGACGTATACTTGTTTCTCCTATTCCCTAACAAGTCTTTCCTGTGACTAAATTATTCTTTCATTATCTTCTTTGCAACTTCTTATCTCTTCCTTCATACTTCTCAATCTAACTGCTATGTTAGGGGAGTACTCATCACCATGCTACTCATCTCATTTGTACCAGTTAGTCAAGATTAGCATAACATATGTACATATATATATAATGAAATCAACATACCAAACATAGCAACATCATGAATGATAACACCAAATGCATGCAATGACCTCATACATGACAACCATAACATAAACCATAACACTACATGGCATAACAAACACATATACAACTAAAATGTATGCATGAAAAACACATAATAACAAAAACATTATCAACTTCTACATGACCACACAAATGTAGGGATTACCACCACCATGTATACATAACGAGCACATATACAACCTAAATGCATGAAAGACAAACAAAATCTCCCCATCCAGTCCAAGTCTTGAACCTATGAGCTCTGATACAACTTCGTGGTATCAGATATCACCCAAATAAAATTGAAACCATACAACATCCAAAGAGAACGAAACTCATTATGATACCACTCTGTAACACCCTCCTCCCACACTTACCCAAGATAACCTATTCGCTGGGGTAAATATGTGATGAATAGTTACTATGATATGATTCAACTCCCCAAATGCAATTAAGGAAGTGGAATCGACAAACCAAAACCAAACTGAGATTCCTCAGGTGCTACAGGAACCCGAGGAACTAACCTACCACCCCACGTGTCCAACCCCTGAGTTAACTTAGTTTTTCACTAAACTAAACCCCCAATCACTCCCATAACACCATGGGACTAAAACCCTCTAGTCATTCCCATAGACATGCTTCCAAGTGACTACAACATTTTCCAGCCAATTTTGTGACAACAACCATGAGATCTAAGCCACCTTTTAAGGGCTGGGACCCAAGCTCCTCCCCAAAACTTAATGAAACTCTAAAAAATGATAAATAACAAGAAGACAAGACCTCTAATGAAAAACGTAAACAAGGACCTGGAATGACTCATCCTAATCATGACAGACATTTCATCAAACATAACATGAACATATAATGTACAAGTCATAAATACACATCTGAACACAGGGGCATCATACTTATATGAGATTCATCAAGAAGGTAGGATGCCCTATCATAATATATGCATTATCAATTATTAGGTCATACATTCATTAACATTTTATTTACCAACCAGAACATGATGAGAGCCATAACTAGATATTTTCATAAAACCATGCTCATAACCAACATATAATCAGAGAAATATCAATGATAGAACAACCATTAAAGCCACATAATAACAAGTAAATTTACTCATAAAATACAAGAGGAAAAGAGCTCTTATTAACATATGAAAAATCCAACCAAGTCAGGGACTTCCACATACCTCCCAACCATAGATTGGGCTGAAACAAATCCCTCATAAACTAATCACCCTCGCACCATATTCTAAGCATGAATGTGGGATCTCATGGAATAAACTAAACAAAACCAAACCAGGGCTTCAAGAGCCCATACTACATAAACCCTTAACCAATCATTACACCTCATGGTCATACATCAGTAACCATCACCATATCAGTCTCTATCCAATTTGCTTAGGGTTCTAGGGTGTTTGTTCCAACCTGCCTTCTAGGACTAGTAACTCAACCCACAACCGTCGTCAAGCTCTAGAGCTTTTATTGAACAAAGGTTTCAAGGACTAGTAACTCAACCCTATAACATCCCTGGTCAAAAATCCATGTAATAAAACTAATAAAGGAAAAATAATAACTAAGGTCATGGGACACATATTCCAAGTTGAATGTTTGGAAAAACGTCCTAGTGTTGGTGTTCATTTAGTTTATTATGGCTAAGTAAATTCAAAAAAACAATGACAAGGCTTTGGAAAGGGAAATTGACATTAATTGGCATTCTATTTATGAAAATAATGGAAAATAGAGAAAAGGAAGGTGAAAGGCCATAGGTTGCATGTGAGGAGAAAAATGAAGGAAAATAATGGAAAATGAAGAAAATAGAGGTCTCCTTAATAAAAATTCTTATGAGGATCAATTCATAACCTTTTATTAGTTTAACCTTTTGACAGTTCATTTTTGGAGTGCTCTCTTTATTCTCTCTACTCTCTCATATTCTTTAAACATTAGAGAATTCTTAGAGAACTCTAGCATTGGAGGAAGGAAGAAAAAGGAAGGACAAGAAAGAAAACAAAAGAAAACATCAATAAAGGAATAATAGGATCAAGCGACTACAACGGGATTACTTTTAGGTATCGAGTTGCATTTATGATTTCCTTGTTAGTTTTGGCATGCATGGGATATGAATGTGAGTGTTTGGTTCTCTTGTTGTCGTCGACATGGGTTTTTCTAGGTGTGATAGTGGTTTTTAGCCTTGCCTTCACATTTCCAAATAACCTAGCTGTGATGGGGTTATCTTGTTTTAGTAGATCTGGATTGTCAGATGGTTTTCAAAACTCAATTGGGTGGTCTTAGGGGAGAAACACAAGGCATAAGAATCCTTGGACTAGTGAATATGGGATTGTGGTAAATCATGGTTTTGTATGCCATCGTTAGGCCTGAGAATCCTCTACTGGTGAATGGTGGGATATACAGTAAAACCTAGAGGACGGGACCTCGTTGGGCTGAGGAATCCTTGATCGGTGAATGATGAGATATACAGAAAGGCCTAGAGGTGGAGACAAACAAATTCCTTATGGTTTAGTACCTCTAAATGGCTTTGGAATTTTAGGACCTGAAAAGCTTCCAAAGACAGTAAGTTGTGCTATGATGAAGGAAACTAAAAAGAAACAATGGTCGGGTCCAAGTGGAATAGGCAATTGGCCACCAATATCCACTTTGACCACTAGATGAGTTCGAGAAAACCAAGCCACCTACCTTTGATGGATATTTGAAGAAACCAGAAGATGCAGAGGTGCCATTACTTGGGATGAAGAATTTATTTGAGATTCATGATTACACAGATAACATGAAGGCTAGAAGAGTTATCTTCACCCTCAAAGGGAAATAAAACATCTAGTGGGAAGATGTGAACCAGGTTAGAGACATCAAGAAAAAAGAGTTTAGTTGGCATCAATTCAAGAGACTTCTTAGGAAGAAATGTTTTTCGGAGAGGTACTATGATAGTAAAGCTAAGGATTTCTATGAGCTAAATATGGGATTGATGACATATGAGGAGTATAAGACCAATTTCCTAGAGTTTTTGAAGTATGTACCATGTATAAAGGATTAGAAAGCCAAAGTTTAGAGATTTGTTAGTGAATTACCATTAGAATTTAGAGATCAGATTGAATATGTTGGTCACTTGAAGAAGTCATTGGCACATTAAAGCATTGTTATGAGCAATCAAAGTGCAAGACGGAGTCACACCAAAGGTGGAAAGGGAAAGAAAAAGCTAAAGGTAGATGGAAAGTAAAGTGAAAAACACCCTAGGACACAGGTAGGAAGGAAAATGTTGCACCTTACAAGAATTTTAATGGACCTCAACTTGGAGAACAACATAATAATGGCGATGGTAAGGGATATTTCTAGTGTTGGAGATGTGGTAAGGAGAATCTCAGGAGAGATTCTTTGCAAAATCAAGGTTTTATGCCTCAGATTTACAGTGTAGAGGACACACAAAAAGTTGGAGATGTTGGGAAGATCATTCCACGAATTTACGAAACAATGGATAGCAGGAAGGTGGATGACTAGGCATCTATTATCGAGATGGATGATAGTATTTGTGATCAAGTTATTTCTATTTTGATTGATCCTAGATCTAACTATAGAATGTAAGTCCTAACATGGCGGATAAGTGTGGTTTGAATAAAGAAGTGCATGAAGAATCTTGGTTAGTACAGTTGGATATAGGTACAAAGAAAAGAGTTCATCATTGTTTAAGATCTTATGCATTCGAGTTGAATGGTATGCCTACCTTAACACTTTTGAATGTACTACTATTGGGATCATATAGTGTGCTTTTTGGTATGGACTATTTGTATCTTCAGAGGACTAAGGTGAACTACTATGACAAAACTATCGAATGCTTGGATGACAATGGAGAATAATGAATATTGCAGGGTAATAAAAAAAATACATCAGTTAGAATTGTTACAACTATGCACGCAAAGTGTGGTCATAGAAAAGGGTGTCTGTTTATTTGTAGTGAATATTGCTAGCGATAAAGGTAAGGATGTTGAGGGTGAAAAAGTTATGAAGAGGTACCCAATCATGCAGAAGTTTCAAGATGTGTTTCCGATAGAGATTTCATAGTTTATGACTCATAGGGAAGTGGAATTCTTTATTGAGCTGGTACTAAGGGAAGCACAAACATCAAAGGCAACATATAGGATGGGCACACCAGAGTTAGTAGAGTCGAAGTTGTAATTGAAGGAAATTATTGACAAGGGATACATTAGGCGACATGTATCACCTTGGGTTGCACTAGTGTTGTTTGTGAAGAATAAGGATGTTACTCTCAAGTTATGCATTGATTATATGTAATTGAACAATGTGACCATGAAGAACATGTATCCATTGCTGAATACTATTGATTTATTCAACTTGTGAAAGGGAGAAGCAATGTTCTCGAACTTTGAGTTGAGATCCGAATATCATCAAGTACACATTAAGGAAGAGGACATCTACAAGACTACTTTCTGGACCACGTATGGGAATTATGAGTTTGTTGTAGTTCCATTTCATTTAACTAATGCTCCCGCTACTTTCATGTGTTTTGTTATATTTCCCAAAGACAACCTTGGATTGCTTCAAGACTAGTTCCTAGGCACATCTAAAATGGTGTGTCTTAAATGATTTACAGGATACTGGAGACAACACTTATGATCTATAGATACATATGTACATAGGAAATAGATTGGTTCATTAATCCAAATAAATAAACATGGATTTCTGGTACTTCTTCACACGTTCAGATCTTATAAATAAGCATAAAAATAATGGAGGCCGAGAGCCTTAAGGTCTTACAGTTATTAATCTTTTGAAGTGTGTTCAATATAGATGTCTTGAAGCCTTATTCTCTATGTGATGAGCTACTCTTCTCTCTTTTCCTCTCTCACACAGAGCTTGAGACATTAAGGATTTCTATGCTTATTTGGGCTACAAGCAAAAATAATGAATGAAGGGAGAGCTAAGAGATATGATTCATGTGATACAAATTTAAAGATCTAATCTCAATATTCCTCATAGGCATATACGCAAACAATGTTCAGACAAATGAAACTGTGAAACAATTACAGGAATTTTCATTAACATATAGATACTAATGAATTTGTGAAGAAGCCTGAAGCACATCTAGCAACAATAATTGCATGAATTCAGGGAAGAAGCATGGAGATAGAAATGAGTTAAACAAAGGGGAACACATATTGTAATCCTTTGAAGAGGGAATCACCATTGTTTCCTTGATATTCTAAAAATATTTGTATTACAAAGGAGATACAGTCTCAAAATATAACATGTAGTGTTTTCTCTAGAATTTTTGAACCTGAACTAAGTCTTTCTTTCCCCTATTTATCAGAGGGTAGCAAGAAGCTACATTACAACAAAAAAATCTATCCCTAGACTCAACTGTCAAGTCGACTAACAACATCAGTCCTGAATTTCTCTTTGGCCCAAAAAAATATTACAGAAATGAATGTCTTATTAGAAGGAATTCATGTTACATGGAAAAAATAAGTAAATAGCTAGAGATAACAGTAAATTAAAGTCTATGTGCCCATCTTGTGATCACATCAGCCTCAGGCTATAATTTGTTCATGGTATGGCCTCTTGTGCTACTCCAATACCCCCGTTGCTTCTGCCTTTACTGCTGAGATGCCTCGATCTGTGAGGTGGGGGTTGGGTCAACTAAAAGCACTTGCCTTTGAAGTCCTTTGTTGTGTAGAGGGACGAGGCCCCATACTAAACCATTAATCCTCCTGAATCCCATGTACTTCTTCATCGCTACACCATGCTCCCTTAAAGTATCCTAAATGCCGGCATATTTTCCCATTAAACTTATGTACTGCACCACCAGTGCCTTCACATGGTGAAAATAGTCATTTTTTGAATTTCCCCTTTAGCCCCCCTTATCGTAGCTCTTTGTGTGCCTTTCCTCATATGACTGGGAGTTGGGACCAGGGGTTGAGCCCTTGGGTGCTAAGGCCCTTGGACTCGTGCTTCGAGGCCTTACCCTTTGTTATTAATTCCTCGCACATATCAGTGCTTCAAAACTATTTTACCCTGCTTTATGATTTTCCTTTGGCATGGGCCAATAGTCTAGACGTGAGGTTCCTATGGACACTACCTTAATCCTTTATCGCATCCGGGGGGAGTGCCCACATATCGCAATCACATGTTGGAGGAGAAGGCCCCTTACCCTTTTCTTTGGAGTGGGTCAAAAATCTAGATGTGATGTCCTTATAGGCCCTTCCCTAATACTTTATCACATCTAGAAGGAAAATCCAACATATCTATCACACTACACCAATGTCTAAATATTTTTTCCTTTAACCACTGTGTTTATCGGTCCATGGGGTGATGTCATCACTACAACATGTCACCCTGTGAGTGGTGACATTTGGCACCCAGAAATGGCCCCATGTCACCCCTAAAAACATTGAAACTGGGTGACACATGTTCTCTTCCATTTCATCAACCATACGGCCACGCCACTGCTAACATTAGCTGCCCCCTCATCTCAAAAGGCCAATAAGAGGCCACCATGCAGTCCCCTAGAGGAGAGAGAAAAGGGCTCTCTCGACCCTGTTTTGTAGGCATGTCCTTTGTATTTTGAAATCGAAACCTCCTGGGTGATTTGGCTCTATATCGCAATATCGGTGGACCACAAGGTTTTGGAGTTTGTTGTGACTGATGGACTACTGGGACTACGATATTCCGATTATGTGATAAATGTTGTGCCCATACCTGTTGACCGTCGATATGTAGTATCAATGATCGGCGGATTGTTGTTCCTTCTAGTATTAGTGCTCCTTACCCGCCTGGACCAACTGCCACTGATATCTAATTCCGATTGGCCCTTTGGACATCTGACTGTGATTTTCCTCAACACTTAGTCATTTTCTAGGTTTGCTTAGCTTTTCCAAGGTAGACTTCAAAATGTCTTAACTTCTACTCCAGTAGTCCATTTGAAAACTTCCATATACCATTGGAAATCGCTTTCTGAGCACTATGAAATGGAGGGGGTGTGATTTGGTTTTGATAGCTTCTATGGTCTAGGACATAGGCTCCAAAATTCACTTCTCTTGGGCAACCTTGTCCAATTGAAACCCACAATGCAGTGAGTGACAACATGCTTGATGAATAGTGTGTTGCATCCTTATTTTGACAATTTTGTTATTGTTTTCATTGTTGATATATTGATATATTCTAAGAATGAGGAAGATCATGTCAAACACTTAGCAGCAGTGTTGACATTCCTAAGAGTAATTCATTGCAATCCAAGCTTAATAAATTCAATTTCTTTTAGACAAAGGCACATTACTTGGGACATGTTGTTTCCAAGGAAGGAATAATAGTGGATCCATAAAAGATAAGAGGTAACATGGAATGGGCCACTCCTAGAAATATGGATGAGGTAAGATCATTTATGGGGCTATAAGGTTATTATAGGAGTTTCATGAGGAACTTATCACAAATTGAAAATCTTGTTATGTCACTGTAGAGGCAAGGTAAGAAATTCGATGGAATGAGGAATGTGCAACAAGTTTTGAGAAATTGAAGCATTTTTTGAAAAATGCTCCAGTCTTAAAGATTGCATATCTAGACAAGGAGTTTGTGGTGTGTACAATTCTTGCAAGAGAGGAATCAGTGGATTCTTAATGAAAAATGGATAGGTAGTGTGATATGAGTCACACAGGCTAAACGAGCATGATCAGAATTATCCAACACATGATATTGAGTTGGCAGTTATCATGAATGCATTGAAGATGTGGAGACACTATTCTTTTGGCAGGAGGTTTATATTAATGAGTGATCATAGTGTATTGAGGTATCTATTTGATGAAACAAATCTAAATTTTAGGCAAGCTAGATGCTTGTCTAAGATTAGCGAGTTTGGCTTTGAGATTTGGTACATTAAGGGAAAGGAAAATGGGGTTGTAGATGCTCCTAGCAAGACAGTGAAGGTGAATCATATATCAACTATGAGTTCTTATGGGACAGACTTACAAGGTCTAATTTTATAGGCAGAATAGAAGGATCATGCGTAAATGAAGCTTAGACACATGTTAAAATAGGGTATAGGTGATCAGGATGTGGACTATTGTCTCACATCAAATGGTTTAGTTAGTTTTAGGGACAAGATCTATGTGTGGAATGATAGTCAGCTCAAGAAGGCTATCTTGTGGTAATTTTATGTAAAACCATATTTAGGGCACCCAGGATACCAGAATACTTTGACATCAGTGAAGAAGTTTTATTAATGGCCAATTTTGGAGAAGTAAGTGGCAGAGTTTTTGGCTAGATGCTTGGACTGTCAAGAGGTAAAAGTAGAATGTAAGCACCAGGGTGGATTACTACAAATGATTATGATTCTAGAGTGGAAATGGGAGGACATTTTCATGGATATCATCACAGGTTTGTTGAGGACATTGAGACAACATGATTCCATCATGGTTATGGTGGACCAGTTGACAAAGGTATTACACTTCATTCTAGTTAAGTCTACCTATTTAGCTAGTGATGTAGCACATGTCTTCATACGAGATGTAGTGGGACTGCATGGTGTTCTGTGGAAGATTGTGTCAGACATGGATGCTAAGTTCACATCTAGATTTTGGAAGGAGTTGTTTGCACACTTGAAAACAGAGCTAGCTTTCAGCACAACTTATCATCCACCAACAGGGAGGGTCAATAGGATATTGGAGGAGATGCTAAGGATGTATGCGATGCATCAACAGAGGAGAGATGGGAGAAATACATTCCATTGATTGAGTTTTCTTACAACAATGGGTATTAGGAGTCACTGAATATGATTCCGTTCGAGGCATTATATGGGGAGAGTTGTAATACTCCCATCAATTGGAGTGATCCAGTGAATGAGATGTTGATATGACTTGACATGTTGGTAGAGATAGAATGAGAAATAAAGGTAATCAAGAAGAATCTGAAGGTAGCATAGAATAGATAGAAAATTTATGAAAATCAAAATATGATGTTCAAGGAGTTTCAAATTAGGGAACATGTGTACTTTTGCATCAAGCCCAAGAAGAGTTCCTTGAGGATTGGATCATGTTTAAGATGGCACCTCGATTTTACGGACCTTTCAAGATTCTTGGAAGGATTGGACCAATAGCCTATTGAATTTGCATTTCCTCTGACAGTGAGATTCCATGGTGTTTTCTATGTGTCATTGCTTAAGAAGTATGTTAAATATGTTGATGATATGATTGACTGGTTTGTCTTGCAGGTAGAGACAAATGGATAATTCTATCTTCAACCTTAGTGTATTTTGTAGAGAAATATGCTCATGCTCCAAAACCGAGAAATTGAGTAGCTTAAAGTACAGTGGAAGCACTTTGGGCCTGATGAAGCTACATGGGAGATGGAGGATCAAATGCAGGAAATGTATTCTTCTCTATTCACTAGTTGATAAAATGTTTTTGGCATATTTTTTGGTGTGATATTTTGGTATATGTATATATGTATATCGATGTAAATACCACCATGCGTTGTGTTATAACTCCAACAAGCGATATGGGTGTCATGTCATTATGGTTATCATGTTTTTATATTCCTCATGTTGGTTTTCTTCTCAATAGGATTATCATTATAAATAATACATAGATCTGTTATAAAGCTCCATGGGTAGTATATTTTTCTTACCACAGTCTTGTTGGTTGTAGTTGTCATTAAACACCGAGGACAGTGTTCCCCCAAGGGGGAGGGTTATCTAGCAACCCTAGTAAAAAATCCATGTAATAAAGTTAATAAATAAAAAATAATAAAGGTCATGACACAAGTATTCCAAGCTAAATGTTGGGAAAAACATCCTAGTGTGGGTGTTCATTTGGAGGAAATTGGCAAAGGAAATGGCAAGGCTTTGGAAAGGTCATTTGGAATTTTATTTATGAAAATAATGGAAATTAGGAAAAAAGGAAGGTGAAAGCTCATAGGTTGCATGTGAGGAGGAAAATGAAAGAAAATAATGGAAAATGAAGAAAATAGAGGCCTCATTAATAAAAAGGCTTCTAATAATGAGTTCACAACCTTTTATCAGTTTAGTATTGGAGCTCTCCCTCTATTCTCTTTATTCTCTCATATTCTTGGGTGCTTAGAGAATTATTGGAGAAATCTAGCATTGGAGGAAGGAAGGAAAAGGAAGGAAAAGAAAGAAAAGGGAAGCAAAGACTAAGCAAAGAATAGCAGGATTAGGTGGCTACAGTGGGATTACTTGTAGGTAGCGAGTTGCATGTATGATTTCCTTCCTAGTTATGGCATGCATGGTACATGCATGTGTGTATTTGTTTATCTTGTTGTCTTTGGCATGGCTTTTTCTAGGTGTGACAATGGGTTTTAGCCTTGCCTTTCAATTTCCATATAGCCATGGTGTGATGTGGTTCTCTTGTTTTTGTTGAGCTGGATTTATGGATGGTTTTCAACACTAAGTGGGGTGGTATTAGGGGAGAAAAACAAGGCCAATGAATCCCTGGAATGGTGAAGATGGGATTGTGGTAATGCTTGTTTCTGTATGCCCTCATTGGGCCTAGAAATCCTCAATCAATGAATGGTGGGATATACAGTAAAGCCCAGAGGTGAAGATGGAAAAATTTCTCATAGTTTAGGTGGAGAGATCTGGAGGCATCCATGCTTGTTTAGGTCCTAGTAATGCAGTGAGATTGTAGTAAATTTAGACAATACTCCATTCAATGACAAATCATAACTAAAAAACTACATGCATATGCCATGCATGCAAAAATAGCAATGAAATCATACATGAAATATGGTACCTACAAAGCAAACCCGATGTAGTTGTTGATCTCATTGTTCCCTCTTGCTTTGCTATTTTTCCTTTCCCTTCTTTCTCCAAATCGATAGTATGCCCAAAATACTCTAAGAGTGCTCCAAGAACTCTAATTGTGAAAGAGTATGAGAGAGAGAGAATATAGAGAGAGCTCCAAGCCAAAATTGACAAAAAACTATGAATTAATCCTCAAAATCATTTTTATCATTGAGGCCTCTATTTTCTTCAATTTCGGTTATTTTTCCTTCATTTTCCTCCTCACATGAAACCTCTGAACATTGACCTTGCTTTTCTCCTATTTTCCATTATTTTCATAAATAAATGCCAATTAATGGCACTTTTCCTTTGTCAATTACTTTTCCAATTTCCATAGCTATTTACTAATCACCAGTGATCCCCATCACTATGTTTTTTCCCAACATTAAGCTTGGAATATGTGTCCCATGAACTTGGTCTTATTTCTTCCTCTATTAAGTTTATTACCTCTATTTTTAACTAAAATTGTTACAAAACCCTTCGCCTTGGGGAAACACCTTCCTCGGTGTTGAATGACACCTATAAAACTAACAAACACATGCTGCTCATGGAGCTTTATAGCATAACTTGATGCAATATTTACATCATATCCATTGCTAAAATCAAAACCAACATATCATGAACACCATGTCGTTTATTGGAGGTTTATAACACAACTCAATGCAGTATTTACATAAATATACATATATAGACATAACCAAACAAAACATAAAACATATGCCAAAATACATCCACTCAACCATTCAATGGAGAAGGATACATATCCTGCATCTAATCAACCATATCCCATGTAGCTTCATAGGGTCCAAAGTGCCTCTATTGCACTTTAACATGCTCGAATTATCGATTCGAGAGCATGAGCATATTTCACTGCAAAATGTACCGAGGTTCCAAATGGAATTATCCTTCTTGTTCCACCTACAATACAGAACATTCAATCACATGATCAACATATTTTACATACTTATTAAGCAATGACACATGGAAAACATAATGGAATTTCATTGTTGGAGGCAGTGGAAATTGGTAAGACACTAGTCCAATCCTCTCAAGAATCTTGAAAGGCCCAAAATTATAAAGTGCCAACTTGGCACATGATCCAACCCTCAAGGAGTTCTTCCTAGGTTTGATGGAAAAGTACACCTATTCCCCAACCTGAAATCCCTTAAATAACCTGTGTTGATCTGCATAGCTCTTGTTCCTATCTTGTGCTACATTTATATTTTTCTTGATTACCTACATTTACCATTCCATCTCTTCTAACATGCCCAATACAATAAATACCTTATTCACTGGATCACTCCACCTAATTGGATTATTACAAGTCCACCCATAAAGCACATCAAATAGACTTATCTTCAAGGGTTCATGATACCCATTATTATATTCCAAATTTACCAGTGGAAGATACTCTTCCCACTTTCATTGTTGATGCATGATGTACATTCTCAACATGTCCTCCAAAATATTGTTGACCCTCTCTATCTATCCATCTATCCGTAGATTATAGGTTGTACTAAAGGCAAAATCTATACCCAAAACTGCAAATAACTCTTTCCAAATCCTAGAAGTAAATGTGGCATCCCTATCTGACACAAGTTTATTTGGAACACCATGCAACCTTACTTTATATCTCATGAAGACCCGTGCTACATCACTAGTTGAATTCTTAGAATTCATAGGAATAAAGTGAACTACCTTTGTCATCCTATCAACCATAACCATAATAGAATCACGACATCTAGAGGTCCTCAAAAAATTTGTAATGAAATCAATGGAAATGACCTCCCATTTCCACTTTGAAATCAAAACTCTCTATAGTAATCCACCTATATTCTTGCACTCTAAATTTTCCTATTGACAATCTAAGCATCTAGACACAAACTCTCCCACTTCCTTCTTCATATTCGATCAATAGTATAATTTCTTCACCACTGTCAATGTCTTATGATATCTAGGATGAGTTGAATTTGGCTTAACATGAAATACCCTCAAGATAATATTCTTAAGCCCAATGTTGTTTGGCACATATATCCTATTCCTAAACATGACCAAAACATCTATTGTAATATGATATTCCACATCCTAATCACTTATACCCTATTTTTGTAACCTATACCTAAGATCCCTATACCTCTCATCTTGCCTCCATTCCTGTAAGTTATGATCTTATAAATCTGTCCCATAAGAGCTCATAGCTGCTATATGATTTATATGTACTCTTCTACTAATAGCATCTTCAACCTATTTTATTTTCCCTTGATGTAATTGATCTCAAAGTCAAACTCACTAACCATATTAGGTTGTTCAAATAGGTACCTTATCCCACTATGATCACTCATCAATACAAACCTCCTACCAATATGACATTTTCTCCACATCTTCAATGGATGGATGATCACTGCCAACTCAAGATCATGCATCACATAATTTTATTCATGCTCATTTAATTTCCTTCATTCATAGTATAATACCTATCCTTCCCACATTAGAACACGATAAAGTCCTCTCTTGCGAGCATCTGTACACACCAAAAACTCTTTGTCTGTATCTGCAATCTTTAGAAAAAAATAATTTGTCAACAAATGCTTCAACTGCTCAAAACTTGCTGCACATTCCTTTGTCCATTCAAATTTCTTACCTTTTCATTGCAAGGATGTAATAGGATAGGCATCAGGTAACTGTAGAGGATATAACAGACATGCAACCTCCTATTGATCAGCCTCTATCTTCCTCTCCCTCAAAAGAAAATCCGAACGGTACTCCAAAAAATCTTCCCAAAACAGAAATACCACAAACTGTCATTCATCATAACGCTAACATTCAAAAAGAAAACACAGAGAATGTGTCTGAAAAAGAGAAATCTACTACTATCAACGCTAAGAGTCCATTTGAGAAACCATTCAACTTAGAAGCAGAGATTGGAAAACTCAAGATATCCATTCCCCTCTCAGAACTTGCCAAACATGATGTATATAGGCAACAAATCCAAAGGTCACTTCAACTACCAGAAGTCAGGGATGATGTAAATGTTTTAGATGATATCTCTGAGCTGCTGTTTGGTCCAGAAGTTAACGAAAAATCAACATCTGGACCTATCCCACCCTTTTATGTCAGTCTACACATACATGACAAAATCTTGCATAATGCTATGTTTGACTCAGGTGCCTCACATAACCTTATGCCCAAAGCTGTAATGCAAAAGCTGAACCTTGATGTCACAAGACCTTATAAAGA